>JAUJYZ010000034.1:327500-342500 GCA_033675265.1 Actinostola sp. cb2023
TGAAGATGGTGCTTTGTTAGATTAAGGTGATGTAGGAGGTGGTGCCTTGTGATGAAGATGGTGCTTTGTTAGATTAAGGTGATGTAGGAGGTGGTGCCTTGTGATGAAGATGGTGCTTTGTTAGATTAAGGTGATGTAGGAGGTGGTGTCTTGTGATGAAGATGGTGCTTTGTTAGATTAAGGTGATGTAGGAGGTGGTGTCTTGTGATGACGATGGTGCTTTGTTAGATTAAGGTGATGTAGGAGGTGGTGCCTTGTGATGAAGATGGTGCTTTGTTAGATTAAGGTGATGTAGGAGGTGGTGTCTGGTGATGAAGATGGTGCTTTGTTAGATTAAGGTGATGTAGGAGGTGGTGTCTGGTGATGAAGATGGTGCTTTGTTAGATTAAGGTGATGTAGGAGGTGGTGCCTTGTGATGAAGATGGTGCTTTGTTAGATTAAGGTGATGTAGGAGGTGGTGTCTTGTGATGAAAATGGTGCTTTGTTAGATTAAGGTGATGTAGGTGGTGCCTTGTGATGAAGATGGTGCTTTGTTAGATTAAGGTGATGTAGGTGGTGCCTTGTGATGAAGATGGTGCTTTGTTAGATTAAGGTGATGTAGGAGGTGGTGCCTTGTGATGAAGATGGTGCTTTGTTAGATTAAGGTGATGTAGGAGGTGGTGTCTTGTGATGAAGATGGTGCTTTGTTAGATTAAGGTGATGTAGGAGGTGGTGTCTTGTGATGAAGATGGTGCTTTGTTAGATTAAGGTGGTGTAGGAGGTGGTGCCTTGTGATGAAGATGGTGTTTGTTAGATTAAGGTGATGTAGGTGGTGCCTTGTGATGAAGATGGTGCTTTGTTAGATTAAGGTGATGTAGGTGGTGCCTTGTGATGAAGATGGTGCTTTGTTAGATTAAGGTGATGTAGGAGGTGGTGCCTTGTGATGAAGATGGTGCTTTGTTAGATTAAGGTGATGTAGGAGGTGGTGTCTTGTGATGAAGATGGTGCTTTGTTAGATTAAGGTGATGTAGGAGGTGGTGTCTTGTGATGAAGATGGTGCTTTGTTAGATTAAGGTGGTGTAGGAGGTGGTGCCTTGTGATGAAGATGGTGTTTGTTAGATTAAGGTGATGTAGGAGGTGGTGCCTTGTGATGAAGATGGTGCTTTGTTAGATTAAGGTGACGTAGGAGGTGGTGCCTTGTGATGAAGATGGTGCTTTGTTAGATTAAGGTGATGTAGGAGGTGGTGCCTTGTGATGAAGATGGTGCTTTGTTAGATTAAGGTGGTGTAGGAGGTGGTGCCTTGTGATGAAGATGGTGCTTTGTTAGATTAAGGTGATGTAGGAGGTGGTGCCTTGTGATGAAGATGGTGCTTTGTTAGATTAAGGTGATGTAGGAGGTGGTGCCTTGTGATGAAGATGGTGCTTTGTTAGATTAAGGTGACGTAGGAGGTGGTGCCTTGTGATGAAGATGGTGCTTTGTTAGATTAAGGTGATGTAGGAGGTGGTGCCTTGTGATGAAGATGGTGCTTTGTTAGATTAAGGTGGTGTAGGAGGTGGTGCCTTGTGATGAAGATGGTGCTTTGTTAGATTAAGGTGATGTAGGAGGTGGTGCCTTGTGATGAAGATGGTGCTTTGTTAGATTAAGGTGATGTAGGAGGTGGTGCCTTGTGATGAAGATGGTGCTTTGTTAGATTAAGGTGATGTAGGAGGTGGTGTCTTGTGATGAAGATGGTGCTTTGTTAGATTAAGGTGATGTAGGAGGTGGTGCCTTGTGATGAAGATGGTGCTTTGTTAGATTAAGGTGATGTAGGAGGTGGTGTCTTGTGATGAAGATGGTGCTTTGTTAGATTAAGGTGATGTAGGAGGTGGTGTCTTGTGATGAAGATGGTGCTTTGTTAGATTAAGGTGATGTAGGAGGTGGTGCCTTGTGATGAAGATGGTGCTTTGTTAGATTAAGGTGATGTAGGAGGTGGTGCCTTGTGATGAAGATGGTGCTTTGTTAGATTAAGGTGGTGTAGGAGGTGGTGCCTTGTGATGAAGATGGTGCTTTGTTAGATTAAGGTGATGTAGGAGGTGGTGTCTGGTGATGGAAATGGTGCTTTGTTAGATTAAGGTGATGTAGGAGGTGGTGCATTGTGATGAAGATGGCGCTTTGTTAGATTAAGGTGGTGTAGGAGGTGGTGCCTTGTGATGAAGATGATGCTTTGTTAGATTAAGGTGATGTAGGAAGTGGTGCCTTGTGATGAAGATGGTGCTTTGTTAGATTAAGGTGATGTAGGAGGTGGTGCCTTGTGATGAAGATGGTGCTTTGTTAGATTAAGGTGATGTAGGAGGTGGTATCTTGTGATGAAGATGGTGCTTTGTTAGATTAAGGTGATGTAGGTGGTGCCTTGTGATGAAGATGGTGCTTTGTTAGATTAAGGTGATGTAGGAGGTGGTGCCTTGTGATGAAGATGGTGCTTTGTTAGATTAAGGTGATGTAGGAGGTGGTGCCTTGTGATGAAGATGGTGCTTTGTTAGATTAAGGTGATGTAGGAGGTGGTGCCTTGTGATGAAGATGGTGCTTTGTTAGATTAAGGTGGTGTAGGAGGTGGTGCCTTGTGATGAAGATGGTGCTTTGTTAGATTAAGGTGGTGTAGGAGGTGGTGCCTTGTGATGAAGATGGTGCTTTGTTAGATTAAGGTGATGTAGGAGGTGGTGCCTTGTGATGAAGATGGTGCTTTGTTAGATTAAGGTGACGTAGGAGGTGGTGCCTTGTGATGAAGATGGTGCTTTGTTAGATTAAGGTGATGTAGGAGGAGGTGGTGTCTTGTGATGAAGATGGTGCTTTGTTAGATTTAGGAGGTGGTGCCTTGTGATGAAGATGGTGTTTGTTAGATTAAGGTGATGTAGGAGGTGGTGCCTTGTGATGAAGATGGTGCTTTGTTAGATTAAGGTGACGTAGGAGGTGGTGCCTTGTGATGAAGATGGTGCTTTGTTAGATTAAGGTGATGTAGGAGGTGGTGCCTTGTGATGAAGATGGTGTTTGTTAGATTAAGGTGATGTAGGAGGTGGTGCCTTGTGATGAAGATGGTGCTTTGTTAGATTAAGGTGACGTAGGAGGTGGTGCCTTGTGATGAAGATGGTGCTTTGTTAGATTAAGGTGATGTAGGAGGTGGTGTCTTGTGATGAAGATGGTGCTTTGTTAGATTAAGGTGATGTAGGAGGTGGTGTCTTGTGATGAAGATGGTGCTTTGTTAGATTAAGGTGATGTAGGAGGTGGTGCCTTGTGATGAAGATGGTGCTTTGTTAGATTAAGGTGATGTAGGAGGTGGTGTCTTGTGATGAAGATGGTGCTTTGTTAGATTAAGGTGATGTAGGAGGTGGTGTCTTGTGATGAAGATGGTGCTTTGTTAGATTAAGGTGATGTAGGAGGTGGTGCCTTGTGATGAAGATGGTGCTTTGTTAGATTAAGGTGATGTAGGAGGTGGTGCCTTGTGATGAAGATGGTGCTTTGTTAGATTAAGGTGGTGTAGGAGGTGGTGCCTTGTGATGAAGATGGTGCTTTGTTAGATTAAGGTGATGTAGGAGGTGGTGTCTGGTGATGGAAATGGTGCTTTGTTAGATTAAGGTGATGTAGGAGGTGGTGCATTGTGATGAAGATGGTGCTTTGTTAGATTAAGGTGGTGTAGGAGGTGGTGCCTTGTGATGAAGATGATGCTTTGTTAGATTAAGGTGATGTAGGAAGTGGTGCCTTGTGATGAAGATGGTGCTTTGTTAGATTAAGGTGATGTAGGAGGTGGTGCCTTGTGATGAAGATGGTGCTTTGTTAGATTAAGGTGATGTAGGAGGTGGTGTCTTGTGATGAAGATGGTGCTTTGTTAGATTAAGGTGATGTAGGTGGTGCCTTGTGATGAAGATGGTGCTTTGTTAGATTAAGGTGATGTAGGAGGTGGTGCCTTGTGATGAAGATGGTGCTTTGTTAGATTAAGGTGATGTAGGAGGTGGTGCCTTGTGATGAAGATGGTGCTTTGTTAGATTAAGGTGATGTAGGAGGTGGTGCCTTGTGATGAAGATGGTGCTTTGTTAGATTAAGGTGATGTAGGAGGTGGTGCCTTGTGATGAAGATGGTGCTTTGTTAGATTAAGGTGGTGTAGGAGGTGGTGCCTTGTGATGAAGATGGTGCTTTGTTAGATTAAGGTGATGTAGGAGGTGGTGCCTTGTGATGAAGATGGTGCTTTGTTAGATTAAGGTGATGTAGGAGGTGGTGCCTTGTGATGAAGATGGTGCTTTGTTAGATTAAGGTAATGTAGAAGGTGGTATCTGGTGATGGAAATGGTGCTTTGTTAGATTAAGGTGGTGTAGGAGGTGGTGTCTTGTGATGAAGATGGGATGTTCAGTACACGTGCGTGCGATGGTGGAGCTAAAATGACTGGTGATGTGTCAGGTGATATGTTGGTGTATTTTGAATGGTATGCATGTTTCCGATAATGTGGGCAGTAGAACTAGTAAGAGTTAATACGCTTAGTTATCTATTCCGCATGCAAGAATACAATAAGCCCAATCAATGATGACATAAGAGGCCGTACTTACAACTGAAATGATTTGAATCAAACTAAGACTAAACTCCACGTTCACTGTGTCGTTCTTGTTGAACACTGGACGAACTTCTTTGTCGTAGTTTTTAAATAAATCTCTAAGTAGTCGCTTTTCGTGTGTTTCTCTTGGATCTATTCAACAAAAGAAATGTCAGAAAGGTTACACAAACCACCTGATTTTCCAATGAGCAAATCTGTTTTCCACTTGCTACATGGAATTGATGTTAACTTGGAGCACAAGCATCTTTAGTGTCAACAAAATTATCCTAGGGAACCGTCCATGCAATCCAGACAACAAGACAAAATTTTATACAATGCAATACAATAGTTTATTTAGACACGTGTCGTCCAAGAGCGCGAAGCTCGTTCAAAATACGAACGTGCAGTATATAATAATTTGTATATAATAATAAAAGAACATAGAATTTCTCCTGGAAAGTTAGGAAGTTTCCAAGTCCTGTCACTGTGCAGCGTACGTGATCGATCCATTGTATTTTCTTGAAGAAGATTAGCTAGAGGTTTCAAGAATCAATTTGTTTGTGTTCATGTTGTTTCCAATGAATGTGTTCATGTTGTTTCCAATGAATGTGTTCATGTTGTTTCCAATGAATGTGTTCATGTTGTTTTCGATGAATTTTTCATTTTGTTATAAAATGTTTGTGAAATCGTTTTCGTCGAATTGAGTAAATAGAAAAAATTAGTGCACACCATGTTTTAGCTTGTGTTTTTCTGCTTGGACCAGCACAGTTCCAACCACTGACACCAACAGCAGGCCGAGTATGCTTTGCTGGATGAAGTTCATTCTTCTACATCGCTAGCTTCATTTTAGATATTGTGGAAGGCAGCCATATGCAAAACTGTAAAACAACAATGCAAACGTTATTATCTAATATCTGTATGTTTTTTGCATAAGTTTACGCTGACTTTTAATTGTTGTACTGTGTTCTTGTTGTTTACCTTCCTACAGACATTCTGCATATCAACAAAAGTTCGGCACACCCAAATTCAACACTTCCGTGTTTGGTGCATTTCGCGGTATAGACTGTCTTGCAACGATCTTGCCATCTACCGCATGGGTTCTATAGTTGTTTGAAGAGTATATAGCATCTTACATCCAAACTGAATAACAATTATCCAGTGGATAAGTTGGTTCATGCAATACATTTATCCAACAAATCAGCGCCATCCAATGCATTCTTTGAACAACTAAGACCAAAAGTATAGACACCTATGTACTTGTCCACCGACATTGTGGAAACTGAACCTGACTGCACCGAACTTGCCTCGGTGGGAGAGCAATCAAGAAGCTTCGAATTTCTAGAAAGTTATTTTCTCGCTGTGTGTACGTACGCAAGGAACATTAATAAAACAAACACGGGACAAAAAAATACCTTAATTACTGTGTGAAAAGGATGAATAGACCAACTTCGTAGCTTCCGGTCTCTACAAATCATTCTGGCTTGCAATGAACTATTTTTTGCCATTATTATGTAATTATTATGTAAAACGTAGAACTCTCTCTGATCATGTTAATGAGGCGACGTGATAACTTTCATAATAATGTACTAATCATTTCTGGACCTTGGCGCCGGGCAGAGCAACCGCCATCATCTCCTATAAAATTAGGACAATTGCAGATATGACACTGAGAACAAAATGCTGAATGATAGTTAACTATCAGTTTGGCAGATTTGTGTTTTTGATTTCTCGCTCGAGTTGTGTTTTTACCTCGATTGACGGGGGGCTATCCCAGCATATTATTAATCTGTCATTGAGCCAAAACTACAATATTTCAAACATTGAATCAGAGTACGTAACATATATCAAATGAATGCTCGAACATTTTATACATGAAGTATAATCATGCACGACAATAGCGCATATTCGCTGGCTGGCCATCCTATTTTTAATAAGGTATCACCGTAAAAAAAAAAAAATTAGTATTAATTATTTTATCAAAAACTGATCAATACTAACTAGCAGCACAACAATGGTAATATTATTTAATTACTTTTGAAAGCATCAACGCTTCTTTCAGTTGTACCTGAAAATGAGATCCCGTACAGCTTCTACAAACTTCTGGATGCCAACAACAACAACACGAGGTTTTAGAGCAAACTAAACTTGACAATTCTGAAGAGATATTTCCAAATGAAATAACGAAGTTAATTCAATAAATGTTCAAATGTTCAAGGTCTGTTTGAAGCGCCATAAAGACACCAATTCTTAGTTGCAGTTCGTTTTTCATTTAAAAAGTAAACACGGAATTCGGCTTTCATTAGGTTTTGTAATGAATATTGATCAATATTGTTAAAAAGTTGAGACGAATATTAACAACATAAAAATAAGCCTCGTTAACTAAAATGAAAACATATCCTTTTAAAGTAAGCTACAGTTTAAAATAGTTGTTATTACATCGGTTTTTTTCCTGAATTCCATGTAGCTTAACATTCTAAATTAGTAATCAAATCTTCTCAGTACTCGTTTTACGTTTTTTTCCGTGCTATGTTTGGTGTTTGTCTGAATGG
Source organism: Actinostola sp. cb2023 (assembly GCA_033675265.1). Lineage (NCBI taxonomy): Eukaryota > Metazoa > Cnidaria > Anthozoa > Actiniaria > Actinostolidae > Actinostola > Actinostola sp. cb2023. The sequence goes on from JAUJYZ010000034.1 coordinate 334,585, forward strand.
ATTTGCCTTGCCATATTGTGTCGTGCTATTTGTAAGACATTGAGATTAAAACACTCCTTTTCTCAATGTAATAACGCTATAAGATATTCTGAGTATATTATCTCGCTTTAAATTAAATGAAAGCCTTAGACTTTTCATAATGTTTTATACATTAATCCAAGGCTGACACATTTCACTTATAACGTTAAGCCGCTCCGTTCTGTATTCTTTGAGTTCAATACAGATAATATTTCCTATACAAATCATGATTTTTCGGTCCATGCAGTAACTTGAAGAAAAATACATTTTGCAAAAATCGAAGCAAACTTGAACTTACCTTGTGTCAATGAAAAAGAGAATTCAAAAATGTTACCGTAGCTTTATGGGCGCTAAGTAGATAATGGCAAGCTGCTTTAAGCGACGGCGTATTTGAAGCTCTGTCGGTAAAACTGCAGCAATTTTCCTTCGATTAAACCCAACAACTCTAGGAATGTTGACAGACAGGTATATCGTTATGCTGGGGTTGTTTTCTCTTCAATCCGTCGCTTAAAGTTTACATGCTGGGGGGTATTGATTGACGCTTTCGAAGAGAAGCTTATTTTGGTTTATCCCTACCAAGGCATTGGTTGAGCGTCTCATGTTTACACAAAATGACTGACCGCCTACAGTCGCTGACAGGTATTTTCCGTAAGGTGACAAAAATATAAACAAACTTGAAATAAAAACGCTCGAAAGGCGCAAAAAAGAACTAAGTATTTAATCGTACAATTCAAAATATTTTGGGGGTGTATGTTAGTGTTTGAAATTATTTTACGAAATTTTTCCCGCCATTGAAAATCACGCACGCGTCCAAAAGTTTGGTGTTGGTGGTGAAGCATTTGGCGGTGAGTTTTGCGGGAAGTAGTTATTATAGGTAATATGGAATACCCTGATTTAAAATCCTGTGATTATTACTACTGATACCAGTGCTTAATTTTGAGACGGATTAACCGAGATAAGGACAATTATCAGAGCAGTTTTGGTCAAAATATTGATATTTTCCAGGCAAATTTTTTTTATATATAAACAATGGGGGGAAAAAACACAAAGATTGTTATTCAGATTATTGTAAGATATATTAACATGGGACCATTTTGAATATAACAATAAAAATATCTCAATAAAATTATATTTTTCTTTGTCGCTTAAGAGCGCTATATTCATGTCAAGTGTTGGAACAGCTGGGAAATAGATTACGCACATGCATAATAAGTTATTCAGGAGATAAAATTGTTGACCAAAAAGCAAAAGGGTTTATTCCTTTTGTATATTGTAAAAATTATACAATTGTTTTATTGAAGGCTTGTAAGAAATATGATGTTGATGATTATGATTGTATTGATTACTATGATAGCATTCAGTTACTGAAATTATCCCGCGTGTATTTCATTTTGAACTTGAATACACAATATAAGAAGGAAAGCTAGGCAGGCATGCATTATTGGTCATGTGATCGTCATTCAGATACCACTGAAATAAACTTACCTTCTTCGTCGATGTAAATCGTGTGTAAATGTCCAAAACCATATAAATTTAATTTACACAGAATTTACACGAAATGTACACGACATTTACAAGAACTTTACACGGAATTTACACGAAATGTACACGGAACTTACGCGAAATGTACACGATATTTACACGAAATTCACACAGAATATTAATTTACACCATGCGATCGCTCGCTCCTACGTGCAGATCATGTGGTGTTTTAATTACAACTGTGTATTTAAATCTAGCTGGTGTCAAAGCAATTTGCAACTGTCAGAACAACTTCAAACGGTTACTCGGGATAGTTTTCGACTATGCGCAACACTGGCCTAAAGTATACTCGTACTAAATAACAAGGAATAAGTAACTTCGTAGAATGACAAGAACAACAAGTTATAATACAGATAGACTACAAAATATTGTTTTTGACGAAATTATCGTATTCAGGTTAATGGATGAACAAGAAGATGTCATGACTTCAGTATTGGGAAATGGATCAGTGGGATCAACAGAGGATGCTTGAACTCTCTCTTTAATGATGGGATTTGCAAGGGATGGGATCTACAATGTGTCGGTGGGAGGAGAGGAGCCAGTGTTGCTCTTCCCTTGTTCTAATGATATTAATTTCTCTTGAAAAGATTCAGTGTTAGGACTGGATCATATACCTCGGTATTTTTATAGTGCGTACTTTCCGTGATCCGAATAGTATTAAATGCATTGATTCATTCTTTATATATAATTGATAATGTTAAGTTACGGGTACCAGGTGTCTTGGAGTGATATATACCTAATTGCAAAATCGTTGTCGGGTTGAAAATCATAAATCATAGAAGCTAAGACCGCAAGGATGGATGGGAAATCAGTCCACGAGCCACATTATGATGTAGATATATTCAATGTATTGTTTTCTATCAGCTATTTTAACTAAGATTCTACAAGTCTGGATAAAAAGGTTAATGATTTGATGATGTTATTTGAGAGTTTGAATCTCCCAGAATGCCTTTTGGTTTGAAGTGACAATGCGATTAGTTCTATTCTACTCGATACTCCACGTCCGCCGATCACACCACCTGAACCTTATCACTGAGCCGTATTGGGATAGTTAAATACTTAAGCCCCATATGCTAACTAGTCATTAATTAACTATCAAAACCTCTCTCCAAATGCTAGCTTGTGAATTTATAATGAGCGGTTTCGCACGCTGTCCCATAATCGCCCTCCAATTGGGAAACAGCTGACCATTCACAGCGTGGGCTTCAATTTAAGACATTAAGTATTTAAAAATAACTACTCTATTATTAGAATGATTGGGAGTGATTGGAGGTTGTTGATGTTTAAGGATGTATGATGTCATTTGTGTGTATAACCGCTGTACATATAAGAATGGCATCTCACGGGCTCAGATGATTCAGGTTTAAGCAGATTTACACTGAAAGATACGCAAGCTCTTGGCTGGTGTAAATTCTGTGTAAATTCTTTGTACATTGTGTGTAAATGTCCAAATTAAAAACATGTTAATTTAATTTACACTGAATTTACACGCAATTTATACCGCCCTCAGCTCGGTCGGTCTTGACCAATAAAAAAGACTGACTGACTGCCATTTTGTATTGTTCCTGTTGGCGTTCACTTTTTCTATCTTATTTAGAAACTGATAATTTCTAAAACTAGCAAATCACGAATATTTTCCTCGAAACTGAAATACGGCATGAAAGTGAAATATTTCCATTTCTCTTACGTCATTTTAAATTTACTTAAGAACATTGCAACGTGAGACCAAAAAAGCTTTCGAGGTGAAACGCATTTGCTCAGCCCATTCGAGGTATGTATATTAATCCTAATGTACTACGTGTTTCTGATTTCAGCTAAAGAAAATGTTATGTAAGTCATGTCAGTTCTGCCGCAGTTAGGACACGAGTCAGTAAAAGCCAATTTATATCAGCTAGTTCAACCGGAAGAGGAAAACACGAATTTTGTGTGTATATAGTATTACATGTATTAAACAGACAGGATACGTTCATTTTATTTTAAATACAAATACTTCAAACGAAATGAAACTGCAGTTAAACATATTTTTTGCAAGTAATTGTTGTTGTTCGGATATTGGTGTTACTATATGTCTATTGTCCAGACGTCATGATGTCTTTTACAATAACTTACAAATTCTCGCCCGCTGATTGGTTAATTCTTATCATCAATAAGAGGACCAACGCATAAAAAAGTCATGTCAATTTGTTAATCAGCGAATCGTTTTAATTCCTCAGAGTAAGCATTCCACCAATCAGCAGTAAGGCGGCTACTTCCATATGGCGTACGCGAACCAATCACATTCTAACAACGACACTGAGGCATTCTTTACGTGTGTTCTGACGTCACAGTACATCAACGATTTCGAAAGATCGATTCCCACTTCTGCCACCATCGCCCTGGGAGTTCTCAACGCAGTCTTCACTATTGAAGCAGCATTGCTAAACCTACTGATAATAATAGCAATCATGTCCACCCCAAAGCTACAAACACCTACCTTCATCATGCTTTGTAACCTGGCCTTGACGGATTTCATTATAGGAGCTGTGATTGGTCCAATAGAGATCATGTACTTGGCAACCAGGGCTTTGCAAAAGCATACAATGTTTTGCACTTCGTGGAAGATTCTGGTTGTCTTGAGCTACACCCTGTGTCCCGCGTCGCTATACACAATCACGTGCATCAGTTACGATCGCTATTTGTCTCTTCTCATGAGAGTCAAGTACAAAACAGTAGTGACCAAACGAAAGACGTGCAATACTTTAGTTATTTTATGGGTGTGTTCGGCCTTGGGTGGGGCGCTTATTGCGATATTGGGGAAGGGTCCGTTCTTGATCCTTGTCTGTTGTGTGGCCTTTCTTTGCTTGGCTATCATCGCCGATTGTTATCTTTTGTCCTTTGCTGCCATCAAGGAAAGGCAACAAGAAATCAAGTCTACAACGACAGTAATGAACAAAGAACCGCGTAAAAATAAAACCCTTCAGACTTCCACAAGAAAAGAGCTCTCCTCCAATCAGAAAACAGTAGAAAAGAAAAGAGGTAGGTATGACGTCATGGAGGAAGGATCACATAACTTCAGTGACACGTTGAGATTTCTCAGCGAAGACAATGATGGAAAAGTTGAAGGTACTGAACCTTACGAAAGTCAACCTAAGACACCGAAACTGAAATATTTGCGCGTAAATAAAGATATAGAAAGTATTGTTGAGAAAATCGAAATTGAAGACGAACCGAGTGCAAGTAAAAGCAGTGATGTATCAGCGACTGAGATCAACTTCTTGAATACCGAATCCTTGCATATTAACGAGGAAGATACGGACGTCCATTGTCAAATCCCATCACATTTGAATGCAAAGCATTCAGCTCTTCTTGCCGATATTCAAAAGTTCCGCAAGACTCTACACACCATACTAATTATAGTTGTAGTTCTGTTTCTGTGCTATCTGCCTTATTTGGTAGTCAGTACCCTTGTAACTCTAAGGATTGTTAACATAGGAATCGCCTGGGATGCTGCTGCCATGTTTGTATATATGAACTCGTCCATCAGTCCTATTATATTGTGTACTAGGATAGCTAACGTAAGGAGAGCTTGTGGTAGAATCCTTAGAAAAATGTTTTGTTAAGAATAGATTGTGTGACTGTCACGTCGTGGATATAATTTAAATACAAGAATTAAAGTAAAACAAACTAAAAACTATGTATAACAAATATAAATATAAATAATGTACTATAAAATAATAATTTTAATAATACTGTAATAATAATAAAATAACTATGTACAAAATCACTAAAAAACGCCTGCTGTATTTACATTTAATCGAAAGTCTTCTAAAAAGTCATTGTTATTGCGAAAGGGCATTCGTGAGCCTCTAACGCTCATGTGCACAGATCTTAGAATCTCGAAGGACAGGCGTGTTCTTAGCCACGTGATCACTATGGCGTAAGAGTCCCCATTCTTTCTTGAAAGTTTCTCAGCTAGGTTTTTCAAGAACATTTGACATTCAGCTCCCATTCCGCCATTTGTACCAAAGACCAGAGGTGTAAAGGTCCCCATTTCGACATCCAGTACTCGCTGTTGATATTTCCTCTTTTTCTCATTCTCATGTTCTTTGAGATCGTTGGCGTTGGCTTGTTCTGGTTACACTTGGAGTTAACATGCGTCACTCGGACATCAAAAAATGCTGTAACTCCACGTGACCAGAACCCTCCTGCCTTTATATCTAATCTTTACGAGAGGGCCCTGGGGACGAGGTTGTTTACTTACTGTCAAAACAAACGTCACGCAACCAGGCAATCCAAACACATCGCTAGGAATTATGGGATTACATCAATTCTTACAAAACGACTGTGATTTTCTCGTTGTACATTTGACATCGTTAAACTAGGATTCATTTCTCTTCAAATGATGTCGTACGACTCTGCTCGGCCTAGTATCAATGCAACATCAATATTCACATGTACATTAAGCCCACAGTACACATTTGACATCGAGCGAGCTATTCCTGTCAGTATCACCATCACTATATGCACGCTGAGTGTCATGTCAGCTCTCCTCGCCACGGTTGTGAATCTGCTCATCATTTTGGGAATTGCATGCACTCCGAGGCTCCATACTCCAACATTTATCCTTCTAGGCAACCTTGCACTGACTGATTGCCTGGGACAATAACATCTGGAGTCTCCCATCATTTTTTTCCCAGGGGAAAATATCAGAAATTTTTTCCCAGGAGAGAGAATACTAACCAAAAAACACACACACGCCTTAATAAGGAAATCACATGGACAAAAACATTTCCTATCCATATAACCTAATATATATTCTGTATATTTCATATTTTTATGGGATAGTTCATCATATTACAAATATAGTCAAATCATTTTAGATTTCCCAGGAAAGTACTGGAAGAACAGTTATTTCACAGAACAGATAGCATTAACCCCTCCTGACTGATTGCACGATAGGACTTTCTGGGGGCAATAAATGTACTGTACGCCCTAATGAGATCACATGCACAGCACGGCGGGCATCACATCTGACGATTCGCTTCTTTGTTGGGCGATTCTCATGCTCTCTTCACTCTCACGTCCATCAGCTACGATCGCTATTTGTCGATTCAAATGCGAGCCAAATATCAAACAGTCATGACCAAGAGAAGAGCCTATAACATCATAGTCATAATGTGGTTCCTATCTTTATTGGGTCCTATGTTTATGGCTTTTATAAGCAAGAGATCGTTTGCGATTTTGATGTGCTGTGTTCAGGTATTGTGTCTAATCATCATCGTCGATTGTTACTCGTTATCGTTCAACGCCATCAAAACACGTCGAAAAGAAGTTAAAATGTCTATAGTGCAGACCTTTAATGGTAGCTCCGAAACACTTCCGTGGAGGAAAACTAGTCTCGTTAAAACGAGACGAAACAAGCAGCCTCGCCAAGACAAAGAAATTACAGGAGAGATGTCACGTGATGAGATAGGCATGTCACGTGACACAGAGAAAAATGGCAGTAAGAATGAATTCGAGTACGACGCGAGTATAAATAGTGTCTTCAGCCATAGACGAGGATGGAGTACACATGAGATGAATTCTACTTTTGAAAGAGAAATCGAGTCGCCAATCAACCACATGGAGCAAGATTGTTCCCCGAAAATGAAAACTCGGCCGACAAACAAAGAAACTGAAAAATCGTTAGAAAATGAGAGTGAAAGACACTGCAACACGCAGACCTCTAGAAGCACAACTAAGGGACCTAAAAGCCCCAAACAGATCAAGAAGCGACCATGCAGTCTTCTTACAGATATCGAACAATTCAGGAAATCTCTCCACACCATACTCATCATTGTGGTAGCTTTAGTTCTTTGCTATCTGCCGTTTTTAGTTGTCAACTTTTTGGTGAATTTACGTGTAATCTACATTGATGCATGGTACGATTTAGCGGTTGTTGTTATTTATTTACACTCGTGTGTCAGTCCTGTTACGCTGTGTATTAGAATAGGTAGTATACGTAAAGCTTACAGTAGAGTTCTGAGAAAGGGCTGTCTTTGCTTTTGTAAAATGTAAGCGATTAAGATCATAAGAACATTTGAACGATTTTGCGTCGGTTTGAACCATCCTTTACTAAAAACCAATACTGTTTTGTTTTTAAAGTCTACATTATGTGGAAATCATTTTGTGAAGAAAGAACTTACACAAAGTTCAAACTTTGTCGCAAGGCTTAGACGTCAAAAAAACATGGTAGTATAAAGTATAATCAATAAATTATAACGATTACATCAGCCAATGCAAAACAAACTATGGCAAAGGTCCTTCAAATCCATGAAACTTATGACATTTTATTGTCAAAAATATGTAGATAAACTGCTGCTAAAGAGAAGACACTT
>JAUJYZ010000034.1:347500-392500 GCA_033675265.1 Actinostola sp. cb2023
GTAACGTACGATTTTGTCAATATCACCCGGGTGAAGTAAGCAAGTTCTCACTACTTTCTATTTTGTAGTTGTGCTTCTTACGGCGTGGGTTACTATGGTTATCCTTATAAGGTTGTATTGGCCGAGAGGTGCTGGTACCAAGGCATGATTGTGCACGAATTAGGTATAGTTCATTACAAAATGCATGCTATAATCCTCTATTCGGGTTCTGACTTTTGGAAAACTCCTTATTTGGAAACTAAAGATCATATTTGGTAGGTGGCGAATCGATACACTGTGCTGTGCTGTGCTGTGCTGTGCTGTGCTGTGCTGTGCTGTGCTGTGCTGTGCTGTGCTGTGCTGTGCTGTGCTGTGCTGTGCTGTGCTGTGCTGTGCTGTGCTGTGCTGTGCTGTGCTGTGCTGTGCTGTGCTGTGCTGTGCTGTGCTGTGCAGCAAACAACTAATTTTATATTTTCAAGGTCACGTGATAGGATTCGAACACGAACATAACCGTCCTGATCGAGACAATTACGTCACTATCAAATGGAATAATATCAAAGATGGTAAGTAATATTATTACTGATCAGTAATAATAATAATGATAATAATGATAATGATAATAATAATAATAATAATAATAATAATGCATATCAATATAAAACTATGTTTTGTGTTCTGTTTGTACTTATAAAAAAAAAAGTCTAAAAAAATAAACTTCATTGTGAATATTTGAAATGAGCCCCATTAAGGTCCCGTCTCCATTAAGGCTCCGTCTCCATTAAGGCTCCGTCTCCCTTAAGTCCCTCTCCATTAAGGTGCCGTACGTCTCCATTAAGGTGCCATACGTCTCCATTAAGGTCCCGTCTCCATTAAGGTCCCGTACGTCTCCATTAAGGTTCCGTACGTCTCCATTAAGGTCCCGTTTCCATTAAGGTCCTGTACGTCTCCATTAAGGTCCCGTACGTCTCCATTAAGGTGCCGTACGTCTCCATTAAGGACCCGTACGTCTCCATTAAGGTGCCGTACGTCTCCATTAAGGTCCCGTACGTCTCCATTAAGATGCCGTACGTCTCCATTAAGGTGCCGTACGTCTCCATTAAGGTGCCGTACGTCTCCATTAAGGTCCCGTCTCCATTAAGGTCCCGTACGTCACCATTAAGATCCCATACGTCTCCATTAAGGACCCGTACGTCTCCATTAAGGTGCCGTACGTCTCCATTAAGGTGCCGTACGTCTCCATTAAGGTGCCGTACGTCTCCATTAAGGTCCCGTACGTCTCCATTAAGGTCCCGTCTCCATTAAGGTCCCGTACGTCTCCATTAAGGTCCCGTCTCCATTAAGGTCCCGTACGTCTCCATTAAGGACCCGTATGTCTCCATTAAGGTGCCGTACGTCTCCATTAAGGTGCCGTACGTCTCCATTAAGGTGCCGTACGTCTCCATTAAGGTCCCGTCTCCATTAAGGTGCCGTATGTCTCCATTAAGGTCCCGTCTCCATTAAGGTCCCGTACGTCTCCATTAAGGACCCGTATGTCTCCATTAAGGTCCCGTCACCATTAAGGTCCCGTCTCCATTAAGGTCCCGTACGTCTCCATTAAGGACCCGTATGTCTCCATTAAGGTCCCGTCACCATTAAGGTCCCGTCTCCATTAAGATCCCGTCTCTATTAAGATCCCGTCTCTATTAAGATCCCGTCTCTATTAAGGTCCCGTCACCATTAAGATCCCATCTCTATTAAGATCCCGTCTCTATTAAGATCCCGTCTCTATTAAGATCCCGTCTCTATTAAGATCCCCTCTCTATTAAGATCCCGTCTCTATTAAGATCCCGTCTCTATTAAGATCCCGTCTCTATTAAGATCCCGTCTCTATTAAGCCCCGCCTCAAAGATGCTTGGCAAAATAAGCTACCCCTGGATTTTAAAAGAGGGAAATCAGGGAGATAAGACTTTGAGACTTTGAGTGTTTATAGGACTGCATAGATAGATCGAAAGTGAACAAAGTCGATAAACGACACAGACATACTTCACAAAAACAATGATAATATTTTGTCCGCTAACCTCGTTTCCGATTGCTGGCTTCTGACATAACTTATTCCAAAGCTGAATTGCGTGTCCTTGTTTAATAGTTTATTATATGTTTCAAGGACGAGATTTTGACTTCATAAAAGACAGCAATGGTGAGCCGGTCTCGTATGCCACGCCCTACGACCATGGCAGCATAATGCATTATGGGGCTGGATTTGCGTCGAAGAACGGCGAGGACACGATTGTATCGAAAACACCAGGAGTGAGTACATATATTGTAAGAGGGGAGAGGGGGGAGGGGGGAGGGGAGAGGGGGAGGGGAGAGGGGAGAGGGGAGAGGGGAGAGGGGAGAGGGGAGAGGGGAGAGGGGAGAGGGGAGAGGGGAGAGGGGAGAGGGGGAGAGGGGAGAGGGGAGAGGGAGAGGGGAGAGGGGAGAGGGGAGAGGGGAGAGGGAAGAGAGGGAAGAGGGGAGAGGGGAGAGGGGAAGGGGAGAGAGGGAGAGGGGAGAGGACGTTTCCAGAAGGAGATAGTCAGTAGAGTTATCGCAATAATTTTGTCTATAATTGTAGGTTACCATGGGTGACTGGAAATATTTAACACAGCGTGACATAATGCAGTTGCAGATTCTATACAACTGCCCAGGTATTAAAGATACTGTTACGGTGGAATTGTCACATCTATAAATTGTCACGCAATCATATATGACCACACTGGGAATCATGCATTCTTGTCACGCATTCCCAAAATTATACAGTCATGAAATCACATAGCTAGACGCGCTCATGCCATCAATAAAGGAAATGCTTTCTATTCGCTTCAGGAAAGTTTCAATTCTCCCAAATCATTTGCGAGCACCAGCGTGACAGCATTGAGTGTTATGGTGGAAGGAAAATACAGTTAACGTATGCCGACTACGGACGACAAAACATGCTCAAGTGTTCGTTCTTTCCGTGGACACTTTGCAGTTCAGGTCAACTGACAAAGGTAACGCATTCTCCTTATATTGCGTGACTATCGGATTCAATGAAAAGCGCGGGAAATTGCGTTGTTACCGTGTGTGACAGTAAGGAACGTAGTGACATAGAGTAGTTTTCGTATCAGTAATAATAATAATAATAATAATAATAATAATAATAATAATAATAATAACAACAATAATAACAACAACAACAACAACAACAACAACAACAACAACAACAACAACAACAACAACAATAATAATAATAATAATAATAATGACTTTATTCAGCTTTTCCACTAGGTGGCTCTTCATCTGAAGTCCTAACTAAAATGAGTGGGAAGTATAGTTCGTACGATTTGGTACGGTACGGTTTGTGCCGTGCTGTGACCGTGACGCGTCCAAACATTCTGATCGGTTGAGAAATTTGCGCACTGTGATTGGTTGAATAGAATGTCTTCGATTCCGTATCGTGACCGTAACTCCGTGTCGTAGGTTTCCCACTCATACGAAAACGACTCTAATTAAATCATGGTTATTTCAGTTAAGGTCGTTGTGCGACGGAAAGTCACGGCGTGACGTGACAGCATGGAATACGTATGATGGGATTGTGTGACGGAAGCATAGAGAATGTAGTCGTTCTAACATATCGCTTCTATTTAGCTAAGACCCTTTGTGTGGCGGGATCGTGTGACGGAAGTCACGTTGTGGTGTGACAGCATACATATAAATTGTTCTTATTTAGCTAAGACCCTTTGTGTGGCGGGATCGTGTGACGGAAGTCACGTTGTGGTGTGACAGCATACATATAAATTGTTCTTATTTAGCTAAGACCCTTTGTGTGGCGGGATCGTGTGACGGAAGTCACGTTGTGGTGTGACAGCATACATATAAATTGTTCTTATTTAGTTAAGACCCTTTGTGTGACAAGACCGTGTGACGGAAGTCACGTTGTGGTGTGACATCATACATATAAATTGTTCTTATTTAGTTAAGACCCTTTGTGTGACGGGATCGTGTGACGGAAGTCACGTTGTGGTATGACAGCATACATATAAATTGTTCTTATTTAGCTAAGACCCTTTGTGTGACGGGACCGTGTGACGGAAGTCACGTTGTGGTGTGACAGCATACATATAAATTGTTCTTATTTAGTTAAGACCCTTTGTGTGACGGGATCGTGTGACGGGATCGTGTGACGGAAGTCACGTTGTGGTGTGACAGCATACATATAAATTGTTCTTATTTAGCTAAGACCCTTTGTGTGACGGGATCGTGTGACGGAAGTCACGTTGTGGTGTGACAGCATACATATAAATTGTTCTTATTTAGTTAAGACCCTTGTGTGACGGGAAGTCACGATGTGACGTTACAGCGTCAAACTCATTCTTTGGTAGTGATCCCTGTCCTGGAGCCAAGAAGTACGTCGAAGTGAAATACAAATGTATTCCTTGAAGCGTTACTGACAATAAAACATTTTTATTGTGCTTATTGTTGCTGTTGTTGTTGTTGTTGTAGTATATATCTTTAATCTCAAAACACCTTGATGAACACGTGATCATTGAACAAAACAACCGTTGTCTTTGGTAATACCATGATCGCCTCGGTTTCCTTTGTCCTTCCAGGGATATACAAACCACTAAATCTCCCTTCTCCAATTTTCCGACCGGGAAATTTAGTAAGACAATGCAGACAATGCAGTAAGACAATGCAGACAATGCAGTAAGACAATGCAGTAAGACAATGCAGACAATGCAGTAAGACAATGCAGACAATGCAGTAAGACAATGCAGACAATGCAGTAAGACAATGCAGACAATGCAGTAAGACAATGCAGACAATGCAGTAAGACAATGCAGACAATGCAGTAAGACAATGCAGACAATGCAGTAAGACAATGCAGACAATGCAGTAAGACAATGCAGACAATGCAGTAAGACAATGCAGACAATGCAGTAAGACAATGCAGACAATGCAGTAAGACAATGCAGACAATGCAGTAAGACAATGCAGAAATCCATTGTCTAATTTTCCCGCCGGGAAAGTTAGAGAATGGAGACTCGGATCGTCCCCAGTGTGTCCCTCATATAACAATCACTGGGACCAGGAGCCCATAAGTAGGAGCCTCCATCTACCGTACTGGGTTTGTGAGACGACCTGTGACCGGATCAGGCTATTTTTAGAACACCTTTTCCCGCGAACTAATCATCAATAAATAGGAATCCCCCATGGGAATTAAACAGAGCCAATCAGCATCAATGAGGTAGATGATTTGTGTTTATTTGTGATATATGAACAAAGTGGCGGACGAAGAAATTGGAGAAATTGAAGAAACTGAAAGTGAAGAGAGCGAAAATGACAGTGATAGTTACAGTGACTCTTTTGCAGAGTTTAGTACTTCATCGGAAAGTGACCAATTAAGAGTCTTCAAGTTCGTGTTCTGTTTCTCAAGGAACTAAAAAAGCATCAAATAGTAAACTTACCAAGCCAAAAGCTAGAAACTCCGTAACAAAGCCGAAATCAAAAATCCCTGGTGTTAAAATTTCGCGGCAAAACTGGTGTTCTAAAAATAGCCTGATCCGGTCACAGGTCGTCTCACGAATACATCCCAGATGGAGGCTCCTACTTATGGGCTACTGCTGGGACCTTGGACATAATAGTCTGTCCGACTTACGTTTTAAAACCTGAAAGCTGGCTCTACTCCAAGTTACTCAAGCGTCTAACACATGTGGGATGCTATGTCCTCGACTCTGCGCATGAGCAGCGCATATGCAAAGACCGGAATTCTTTCTTTTCTGGACTAAAATCTTGGAACTCTTTATTTCTTGCCTTTTCCCATTGCTTACTAAACGTTAGCACACCATGAAGTTTTTTTCCGTATTTTCGGGCATTTTCCCTTGATTGGTCAACTTCAGCGTCTTTTACAAAGGCAAAACAACTGCCCGCCATAATTTTTGACCAAATGACGATTACTGAATATTCCTAAACTGACTAATAAAAATACTCGATCATTGTACAAATGAAACAAAGCATCACAATTTCTAAATTCTCCAGAGTGTGGTGTAATCAACGCTCTTTGAGAAAAATATTGTAGTTCGTACTGCTCTAAGTTATGCATAGTGAACTATATTTTACTTTATTTCCTCGGTGATCATGGTATTACAAACTGATACCATGACAATTCGGGAAATTAGTGATTAAATTTCCCTCAAGCCTCGGGAGAGTTTGTAAAAGTCGCTCCGCCTACGGCATCTGAACTTCCACAAACTCTCCCTCGGCTTGCGGGAAATTGAATCACTAATATCCCTCTTGTCATGGTATTACTTATAAGTATAATACGGTCGAAACCACGAGTGTTTAATAAGAACTGTTATTGCAAAATGGATCTTAGTCAACGAGATCGTTTTGAGAACACAATTAAAATAACTTAACTTTCTTCAATTATTTTACATTATTATAATAATTATTTTCGTGAGTATAAAAATGTTCTTACAAAAACAAACAGTAAAAAGAAGAAGAAAAAGCATTCGGTGCAGCGAGGAATCGAGCCCGGGCAGCCATGCATGTGCTTCATAACGCGCTGTGTTTCAGTGCGAGCCACGGGACCATAGTAATTTGCACAGTCCATTCACAAGATACACTATAGGTTATTTTGTCCTCCAAATCAACAAGCGTGCACGATAGCCTAGTGGTGCGGGGCAGTTATTTAGTGGTCCTAGGATCCGACTGTTCCCTCCCTCTTTGATCACTAAGCTGATTGGTGTAATACCCGGATAGCGCGGATGGGGCCGAAATCTTCATCCTATACGTAGCAAACGGTGGCTCAGCATAATGTCTGGGAGTATGGTCCTTTTTGGATAAATTACCGTCATTCATCTCTTTTGAACCTGGGGGTTTAGGGTTAGTTTAGGGTTCGAGTCAAAGCCGTGACAAGTTTTTTTTTCATGGCTTTCTTGTTTTGTTCTTGTTTTTTGGAATTGTTGCAATATGTAAAAAAGCATATTGATAAGCTTTCACCTCTTCTCCTTCTCTGATATCCCTAAGTCCAGCCGAGTTAAATAATTTAGTTATAAATAATTTTATATTTGTTAAATAAATTCAATATGGTTTTATGTTGTTAATAAAACAACCCAGTGGACGACGAACCTGTGATATACAGCTATTTCAAAAAACGTTGATACTCAATACTGCATTCTAAATTCGAAATGCATTTTGGGACTCGTGTAATATTGTCTAAAGTAATATAAATAATAATAATTTATTTTATTTTTAGTGCATTCCATCAGAAACAATATACTAGCTCCATATGGCGCACAAATCGCTGTATATTTACTTTTCATTTCAAATGAACGAGACCCACAATGCCTTTTGGTCTTGGAATGCAGTATTCAGTATATTCAACATTTTTTGAAATAGCTGTATAAAAATGCGTACAACACCAAGCAACTACAAAGCCTTGTTCTGCGTGCATTTTTAGCTACAATTAACGTTATCGATAGACCATTCTGACATCCTATGATTACTTATGAGGTAGCACATTCTACCCATCCTTTTCACGCGTATAATAACCTCTTACAGTGAGGCGCGCACCAGGCTATTCTAGCATGCTCTTACGCTTTAATTGACACTTAGTCGTTGAAGTGAATGACTTTAAGGTGTGAAGAACAAAATCGCAGAAGTGATTCTTCATCTGAAAGAATCCAGGGGTGAAATGCGATTTCACGACTATGAATCGCCAAAAGTGGCAGATTTTCAAAATGGTAGATTCAGGACTGAGTGAGAATGTGTCTGGCCTGTCTGAGGTCAGGATTCCAGGACCTACTAAGGCAGTTTGGGCCATTTTCGACTTATAAGGAATGCAATCCGGGTGCAACATTTTGCCAGTAGGTCGTGGTGGCAAAAGACTTTAAACAAAACTACATAAAACGGGAAATGCTGCATGTCGGGCATGAGTAGTTCCGTGATTACCCATAATAAATCTTGGTCGTGCGTTCGGAAAAAGAAGGGTTCCTAAAATAGTCAAAATTCTTTCGAAAAAAAATACAGAAACTAAAAGGAAAATAAATTAAATTAAAAACTTTGACCGAATAAAAAAACAACAGAAACTAAAATAAAAAAATGATTGATAAATAAACTTTACGGAAAAAAAAGAATGTAAAAGACCAAAAAAAAACATTTAAAGATAAACTTTATCGAAGAAGTAAAATCCAGAATTAAAAACAAAATTCGGGTTCACCGGACAGGGACTCGAACCCGCGCGCCACTTAGGAAATTCTATACAAAACACTAAAAATCGACCATACACCCAGACTTAAATGCTGAGTCACCGTATGTTACGTATAGGACGAAGATTTCGGCCTCATCCGCGCTATCGGGTAGTACACAATCAGCGTAGTAGTCAAAGAGGGAGGGAACAGTCGTATCCTAGTCCTAAATGACTGCCCCGTACCACTTCAGCTATCTGTACTTCCGATTGATTTCGAGTGTAAATTTAGTAGTCTATCGTGTAGCGGTTATTGTTATGGAAATTTATTGACTAACGTAGCCCTCTGGAAATACGCTGGGCCACGACGCCAGTCACCCGGGATCGACTCTCCGTCAATGGACATTTTTTTTACCGTGTTTTTTTTCTTGTCTTTTTCTATCGTTGCAAAATGTCGATATTAACATTTGTAGATGTTGAGTTTCAAAGAACAACATATTAAAACAAATTATTAACCGCTTAGCAGTTATTATAGCTATCGATAAGTAGATTGGAGCCACACGAAAATATTATTTGTAGATAAAGTCATTTCAGGTAGTTTTATCCACATTAGACGCTGTTTTTATTATTTTTTCCCCTTTTCCCAGGAAACTGCGAGCGCTACCTCCATGCAACGGCTACCGCTCGATTTTTACCCCTAAAATCCCTCAATTCCCCCCAAAAAACTCCACAGCACCAAAGGACGATGATAGCACATTCCCAAACTCTAACCTTGAGCCAAAAAATCGAAACCAACGGCATATTTTCTGCTCGTTTCATGCGATGAACAATCCAAATTTGACTTCGTCTCAAGCGTGCTGAGTCACCGTATGTTCCCTCACTTTCCACTATCAATTTGCATGAAGTTACATGATCACCTTTCTCCCTTCCCTCCCTTCCCTCCCTTCCTTCCCTTCTTCCTTCCCCTTCCCTTCCCTCCCTTTCCCTCCCTTTCCTCCCTTTCCTCCCTTTCCTCCCTTTCCTCCCTTTCCTCCCTTTCCTCCCTTTCCTCCCTTTCCTCCCTTTCCTCCCTTTCCTCCCTTTCCTCCCTTTCCTCCCTTTCCTCCCTTTCCTCCCTTTCCTCCCCTTTCCTCCCTTTCCTCCCTTTCCTCCCTTTCCTCCTTTCCTCCCTTTCCCCTTTCCTCCCTTTCCTTCCTCCCTTCCTCCTTTCCCCTTCCTCCCTTTCTCCCTTTCCTCCCTTTCCTCCCTTTCCTCCCTTTCCTCCCTTTCCTCCCTTTCCTCCCTTTCCTCCCTTTCCTCCCTTTCCTCCCTTTCCTCCCTTTCCTCCCTTTCCTTTCCTCCCTTTCCTCCCTTTCCTCCCTTTCCTCCCCCTTTTCCCTTTCCTCCCTTTCCTCCTCCTCTTTCCTCCCTTTCCTCCCTTCCCCCTCCTTTCCTCCCTTTCCTCCCTTTCCTCCCTTCCTCCCTTTCCTCCCCTTCCCCCCTTTCCTCCCTTTCCTCCCTTTCCTCCCTTCCTCCCTTTCCTCCCTTTCCTCCCTTTCCTCCCTTTCCTCCCTTTCCCTTTCCTCCCTTTCCTCCCTTTCCTCCTTTCCTCCCTTTCCTCCCTCCCTTTCCTCCCTTTCCTCCCTTCCTCCCTTTCCTCCCTTTCCTCCCTTTCCTCCCTTTCCTTTCCTCCCTTTCCTCCCTTTCCTCCCTTCCTCCCTTTCCTCCCTTTCCTTCCCTCCCTTCCTCCCTTTCCTCCCTTCCCTCCTCCCTCCCTTCCCTCCCTTTCCTCCCTTTCCTCCCTTTCCTCCCCTCCCTTTCCTCCCTTTCCTCCCTTTCCTCCCTTTCCTCCCTTTCCTCCCTTTTCCTCCCTTTCCCTCCCTTTCCTCCCTTTCCCTTTCCCTTTCCTCCCTTTCCTCCCTTTCCTCCCTTTCCTCCCTTTCCTCCCTTTCCTCCCTTTCCTCCCTTTCCTCCCTTTCCTCCCTTTCCTCCCTTTCCTCCCTTTCCTCCCTTCCCTCCCTTAAAACATTTTTATTGTGCTTATTGTTGCTGTATGTTTAATCTCAAAACACCTTGATGAACACGTGATCATTGGACAAAACAACAGTTGCCTTTGGGTATTATACGGTCGACCTCGAAACCACGAGGAATGCTGGGAAAACCACATTTATTATTATTATTTTTGTTTGTTTGCATTTTACTGAAAATATACCGCGTTTAACTTGTTTAGTTTCTTTTTCGATGTGAAAAAGCTGTCAATACAAGTAAGTACGAACACAACGCTACTACACACATGTTTCATACACAAACCTTGCTTTTAGCGGCTAGGCTTACCCCGTTTACACAGGGCATTGAGGTATGACGGGTTTTAAGAAAAAAACTCATCACAATTAATTAGAACAACAGGGTGCATGGACCCTTTACAGCCTCGGCATGTATAGTGTCTTCATGGGGGACAAACATGGTAAACATCTTCAGGGCCGTACATAACCCCTGAAAGAGGTATTTTCGTTAAAAACGCTCTAATGGCGCTGAAACGCCATTACATATCGAAAGTAGTAAGAACAACACATTAGTGAAAAAAAGTTTTATAATTTACGAAAAATCTTGAAATACGGAGGGATGATTTAAAAAGCCACATTCATTTACTGTAAATATGCAAATAAAACGGTCTTCACAGATAATGAGCTTGGGCTCCCTGTGGGCAATTGAGTTTGTTGTTTATTCATGTACCGCACAGCCGAATGTTGAATATCGACTATGATATCGTTTCTTGGTGATATGATTTGGATTCGGTGATTTAACTATCTCACTACAACCGTTATCAGCCATGTATGCCGCCGAGTGAATCACTTATCAATCCGGCCTCTTATCATTTCGAGAGGACTTCGTTGCAAAAAAAAGCTATCGGCAAAAAGCCAGTTTTTACTCTTGTGTTTTGAATGAGTTGAAAACGTACTGTGTGTCGTCTGAGGTCATTACTATTTTATTGTTTAACCTCATCCATACCCAATATATCACAGTAGGAATGCTATTATACAGAAGATAGCTTCTCTGCAATTGGAGAATCAAGCAATCAGTCGTGGATCACCTGCTGTTGTTTTGCATAAATATATTAGGTCTAATACGTGAATCATATACATGTGATGTTCACTATTCGTACAAAAACTGTTCCATAAAATGGAACACTTTTAGGTTTCTTCGTCATGCCATCTAGAATTTCTAGTTTGACTACGAATTACTTACGTTTTGGGCTCCATAAACCTTCAGTTTACTGAATAGATCTTCGTTTTTGAGGTAAGTACGTAGAAAGTTAATGTACAAATTATTTTATTGTTAATTTTGCATCTGTGGGAATTTGCGAAATAATCGAAGTGAAGAGACACTGAGGCGATTTCGCAATTTCTAGATTAAGTTGATTGATATTCAGCCAACACTCAGGAAAATGATGGAGTTAAATCTCATGGCTTTTTTTTCTTGTAGTGTGTTTTAGGTTTGTCCACTATTGATCTCAGTCACAGTTGCACTGTTTTACTACACCAGAACAATAATCCGCTATGTGTTTTGTGTGGTTTCATTCAGACGATAGATCATGTACAGTCATTTGCAAAAATTCTGGCCGCCACGATATATCAATATATCAATATATCAATATATCGGATGCATTATGGGTAATTAAATAATACTATTTTGAGTTTCCTAACTTATTAAATGAAGCAAAATTTACAAACAACAAACGTATGACTAAAATAAACATTATACTAAATATTTATACCAACTTTGCTGGCGTTAACCCGCTTTAAGGGGAATTTGCTATTATTTAATTACCCATAATGCACCCGATATATTGATATATTGATATTTCGCAGCGGCCAGAATTTTTGCAAATGACTGTATATCGTAATGAATGTTTTGAGCAGTAGCACATTCATGATCGATGAGGTGTGAACATCATATCACAATGTCACGCACGTATTTTACTTCGGTCTTCAAAAATAGGCTTAAGAAACCCTTTAATAAGTAATAGACCTTTTTACCGATACGGCGGCCATTTTGGATTCTATTGTTTTGGCTAATGAGATGCTCAGGGTGCACTGACCTACACTCTCCCTTACCGTACTTTTGAGCCCGTTCTCGCGAGCTGCGATCGAGGCTCGCTCGCCGCTTCACGGCTCAAAAGTACGGTAAGGGAGAGTGTATGTAGGTCAGTGCCTCTGGGACCAGGATAAGTGTGGAGTCGCGTCAATTTATTATTTTTCTATTTCACTCTAACCATAGTGTTGTATGGTACTATCTACATGTGTTGTGTGTTGTTGTATAACTTTGTACAAATTCATTGCTTTAAATTAGGTTTTCGTAGTTTTTCATGGCCAAACGGTTATACTAGCTTGCACCCTGGGCATCCCATAATTCAATATGGCCGCCGTATTGGTAAAAAGGTTTATTGATTGCCAATCACTTACCAGGCTAGGTAATTCCTTTTATTGTTCAGTGCGCATGCTCAAATGGCGCCAGCGATACAATAGGCTATTCTTGAAACCTTTGCTTTACCACACTGAAAGTCTCTATTACATCATGCCTTACCTAGTTGTTCAGATAGCACTGTTGACTCACTAGCTGTTGATTTATTACTAACAGCATCGATTTAGCCGCGGCCACTCGTTAGGAATGGCTTAGCATTGAAAAATATAGTTCTTCTGCGCTGCAATGCTCAGGCGGAAATTTCTTGTTAATCGGGCTTCCTGTGGAAGGCCCGACTCTAAAAATGCAGTCAGGTCGTCGTTGACCTCAAATCGCCAACTGGGTTCTACAGCGCATGCGCCCTGTTGCCGGTAGCTAAGATAATCACTGAAGGCTCTAACAACCTGGCCTTATTAATACGAGACATCGCACTCTTCACAATCCTTGTTGGAGGAATCGTCTTGTTACTCGGGCCCTTCCGAAGGAAGCCCGAGTAATAAATTAGATGGACATTTTTTTTTTTAGGGTTTTTTTTTTCATGGTCACGGAATGAAGAAAAAATGCGAAGAAGGAAGAAAGAATGCGAAGTATTTCATCGTATCGAGTTTCAAGATTACTCAGCAGATAAGGGAAAACAAACGACACACAGGACTGTTAGTTTTTTTTTACTGACAATTGTTTTGAAATTAAACAGTGTTTGGATGATAAAATGTAGGTTTCTCCTGGAAACCGGCTACGTTAGATGCTATTTATGAGCATACCAATTTATTTTATAACAGTATGATAAATAATGATGCAAGTGAATTAATATTACCAAAGACAATTAAAATAGTTGAGCTGCAAACACGTACAAAGAAAATCACTCGGCTTCCAGGTTCCAGTCATGTCACAAAGAGATCTTCAAGCTATCGAAAGGTCAGGATTCTAGTTCGCTATGTCATGTTTGTTATTAGGCGACATTGGACCCCAGAGTAGGCCTTTTGTTGCTAATTGTAATAGTACGTGTACAGTTATGTCCTTGAGTATTTATAATTAAACTCACGACCAGCGATGTAACTACATCTATTGACAGAAAGCTATATGTACAGAAGTCAACAGTGTTTGCATGATAAAATGTAGGTTTCTCCGTGTTCTTTTCAGTGCGATTACAGTTGTATGATCCTTGTCTGAGTCATACATCTATTACGCGACCTAATTTTAGAACCGCCGCGTAGCGCTAATTAAAACAGAATTTCCACGCTCAAAACAGGTCAGTAAACGGCAAAAATACAATCGAAATCAAAACGTCCTTAGATTTTAGGGATCTATTACAGAAGAAGACGCTCAATGAGCGTAGTCGGGCATTATGACAATGACAGTTGCGTGACGAGGGAGACTATTTGTGTCGGTGAGCATCGATAAAGATCTCCGACTCTTCAAGGTACGCTGTGGTACGTCTTTAAACGTACTTGAGGTCACATCTTAAATCTAACAGAAGCAGCTTTTGATTTTTAATCGATAATTCCTTTCTGATTTCGAGATAAATCGAACAAGATCTTTCAATGTATAGGCAGAGACAGCAGATTGGTCGAGCTTTGTCACATCATACCGTAGTCTGAATCAACTGGATGTTTAAAAGATACGAAGTTCGACTTTCCTCTGCGATAACGAAGAAACCAAAGACGTTATCAGAACCGTCTGACCATGAATATGAACCTCAACTGGACGTTCCAAGTATACGTACGTGCTACGGAAGTACGATTCGGAGATTTTTATCTATGCTCACCGACACATATATACATAGTCTCCCTCGTCACGCAACTGTCAGTCATTGTCAGGTCCCTCCTCACGCAACTGACATTGTCCTTGTTATAATGCCCGAGTGTACGCTCATTGAGCGTCTTGTTTTCAAAATAACCACAATAATTCATAGAGATATGGATTTATCAATCCAGTACTAGTACTGCAAAGGATTTAGAGATCTTTAGAACTTAGAACGAAGTGAGTTCATGTGAGTTGATACACGCAGTGAAGAGAAAGATGCAAGTTAGAGACGAGGTTCCTAAACCCATATTTACACTTCATCCAAACATTGTTTAATCACTCTGCGATGTCTAGTTTATGTATACGGTATTTGTATTTGTATGGATATATTTATGGTACCGAAATAAACTATGTCATTGTCATTCATGATTCGCTGAGTTTGTGAAATCGCAGTACTGAAATTGCAAGGAAAGCATGCTCTACCGAGTCACGCAACGAGCGACCAAACACTGTTTTAATCGCACTAAGATATCTATATTTAGTTCAAATAGGCTACATTAGAAGCCCGACTTCACGCTAGTAGAGCGTCTAGTTTCTGTATAATTACAAATTCCATTTATGGTATGATATGGTGTTTGGATATATAGCTCCCTCCCACACTGTCCTCCCCCCTCTACCCCCCCCCCCCCCCCCCCCCCCCCCCCCCCCCCCCCTCCACACAGTCCTTCCCTCCACACAGTCCCCCCTTTCCCCCACACTATACACTGAAAGGAACAGCTCTAATTACTTATTAAGTGTCAATTGTGTTACAGTAAATCGTGACCTAGACATAGGAAACTATGGCCACTCAAGGCAATGTATCGGCGACTTTGAGAAGCCATTGCAATGGCAATCGGTCTGGTTGTATCGATTTAGGTGAGTAAAGACCGCTGACCGCTGACCTTTGAAATTGTGGACCATTTTGAGTCAAATATTTATATACCCATAACTGGCTCATTATCAATATATCATTAGTGGATTATTCAAAAGAGCAGATTAAAATTTAATGAATTTATTAGATAATGGAAATGTTCCCCTTTTCCAGCATCGACACTTTTTGAAGCCCTCGAGTCTATAGAACCTCTTTGAGAGACCACGACCTCTCGAAGGCGACCACCTGTGCCTCGTAAGGCGACCACGGCCTCTTGTTCAATCCGCAAACGTAGATTGTGAACAGTCCCTCTTTTCCCTCCAGACTCAGTCGAACGAGAGAAAAACAATCCCGAATGCGCAAGGATTGGGGAGACTTTAGGGGGCCGAGAAGGGAGAGGAAAAGAGGGCTACTTTTCCTCTCCCTTCTCTCTGCTCGTCCCCATTCTCCTCGCGTCCACGGGATTCTAAAAACTCGTCTTTACTGAGTCTGGAGGGAAAAGGAGGGACTGTTTGCAGACTAAATCAAACGCTGAGTGATTACATTAGCATTGCCTTTTGTGGGCGAAGACGTTCAAGGCGACAATACGGGCGGTCGTTTGTGAGAGGTTCGATTGTATATAGATTTATTCAGTAACAAGACGCTCATTGAGCGTTCACTCGTGCCCTGGTGCAATTTCGTTCTGAAATGAAGTTCATAATGAGAGACGCATGGGCACCAACATAAACAAGAGCGAACTATTTGACCCGTTTGAGCATAGAATTACTTCAGTACGTGTATAGTGCTATTGAAGCCTTTGTTAGCTTAAATATCTTAAACAAAAACAAACGATGGAAGTTATCAGAACCATCTGACCCGATGCAACCTCAAGACGTACCGAATACGTCTGATTCGAGATCTTTATCTATGATCACCGAACCAACAAACAGCCTCCCTCGTCACGCAACTGTCATTGTCATTGTCATAACGTTTGGTATGGCCGGCCTGTGGACCAATATTCAGTATTCCGAGCTATAGACTAGCCTGCGGAGGAGGCTAACTTTCGGAACTTTACAGTATACACGCTACTAGAGCGTCTTGTTTCAATCTAAATCCGACGAGAATAGATTCAGATTTTTGCCCCTTGACCTCAGGTGCTTCCCCTGATTGGTTTGTGCTTTGTAATCTTTCTTGTGGGTTTGCGAAGAAAGAGGTCGTCGTGTTGAGATGCGTGTTGATAAGTCTCGTGGTCTCGTTCCCAGTCCCACTCGATTGCAGATTCATGACCTCGATGAACAAAACAAAACAAAAACTGTAATTATAGACTCGGCCCGGCCTTAGGCCTGGGCCCGAGTAACAAGATATGCTGAGTACCGCAGTATTTACGGTTGTTCCTCCACATTAAGTAATGAAGTGCATTGATTCCACAGATGTTCTGCGGGAGGAGCTGGTGGAAAATGCAGGGATCATGTTCGTAATTGCTGTATCGATCGTTGTTTGGCTCATGGTATTTTTGATCGCGCTTAAGAACATGGACAAACCTCCAAAGAAGAAAGACGAAGACGAGAACACAAGACTTGATGTTTAGAATTGTCTTCTGAACAAGATAAAGGGTCAGAAACTCGCTTGCTGATTGGTTTAGAGCCATGCGATATCATGAATGACACCATGAACGCGACTACGCCATTTTGTCACTTATCGTGTGTTGTTATGCCGACGTCATTGTGCATCTGTGGCAAAATGGAAACTATTAACTGACGCCAGCTGACGCCTAGTTTTAACCAAAGTGAACTTGATATATACCAGCTGCCTTATATGGCACTGTAAACAGACAGACAGACAGACAGACAGACAGACAGACAGACAGACAGACAGACAGACAGACAGACAGACAGACAGACAGACAGACAGACAGACAGACAGACAGACAGACAGACAGACAGACAGACAGACAGACAGACAGACAGACAGACAGACAGACAGACAGACAGACAGACAGACAGACAGACAGACAGATAGATAGATAGATAGATAGATAGATAGATAGATAGATAATGTATACTATGATGAAAAACTTAGTCATTGATAGACAATTGACTACTAATTAATGTTCCAAGTTTCTTTTGAAGCTTGAGGTTATGATAAATGTATTCTTGAAACGGTCGGTCTTCGTTGGATCTGCTTTCGATCAAATTTGTCGCTTGGCGTCGATGTCCTTTTGAATGTCCTCCAGTTGTCCGTGTTTTCCAGTCACTTTTCTTCGTTTCGCAATGTTGTCCATATTTTTCAGCAAAAATAGAGAGATCAAGATCCATGTTAATATCACAATTCCCGCCAATACCATAGTTCGTGTGTACTGCTCGAGCAACTTGTAAATTACTTCAGTTTCTATGGAAACAACAGATTCTTACGATTAATTAACAATTGACGTTTGACATGTTTTTGAACATATTTCTATTGTGTGAGATATGTATTGTGTTAGAAGAACAACCTCTAGTCAAATGTATCTCTCGCAACTGATACTGAGGTCGATATGTCGATATATTTTATTTTCCGCATTTTTTTCAGTCTTTTGAGGGGGAAATAAAGGCATAGCAACTACTGCTAGAAGAAAGATTCCAACGGGACTACATACATGAATAGCAGTCATCGGTTATCTACGAGGTTCAACAGTCATGAGTTGGTGGGGGGGGGGGGGGGGGGGGTGACAATTCCCCCCAAAACAATTCCTGCAAGAACCCTATCACCCAAAAAGAGCCACATAGCTAAAAACAAATTCCTGCAGAGAGGCACAGGTAGAAAAAATATTTGTGCCTAAGCAAATTTTTACCCACCTCCCCCTCCGAAGGTTTCTAATAGTCCACCCCTAAGTTTTCCACAGTTTCAGACGGCGTGGGCTGACGCGTGCCTTATCGTCTGTCGTGGGAAACCACAATAATTGCAGCAAAACAGGAGCATTTAAATACAGTCAAAATATGGGCAAATACCTACCGTCTATATCCCCATGGGGAATTGTGTTCGTCATATTTAATGTGTTATTCATTCTTCACTTTCACTTCACCTTACATTAATGTTGAACCTCAAAAGATACAACAGCAGCAGTCAGTCATGGCTAGAGTTAGTTATTACAGTAATGTGATGCCAGGGAGTTTGGAAATGCTCCTTGGTTTATAGATTGATTAACTACAGAGTTCGGCTAATTGTGATATAATTTAGTGCGAGTTGAAAGGTAAGTGTTCAGTACATATATCTTGCGGTTTGAGGTTAGCTATCTTCTCTTCCTTCGCAAAAAAACACCTTTTTCAATTCTCGGCACTTTGTGGAATTCTACAGAATTGTTTTGAAATTTTACAGTTACCTGAGTAAAGACGAATGAATATAAATGAAAAAAATAGATAAAAAATCATTACTAAAAGAACAGAGAAAACTCTATGGAATACAACATAGCCTGCGTAGCGGCGTACGGGAAAAGGGAAGGAGGGAGGGGAAGGGGGGAAGGGGGGAAGGGGAGGAGAGGGGATTGGGGAGAGGGGATTGGGGAGAGAGCGGAAGGGAACGCCTGCAATGATAACCCCACATTCCTCGTATTTTACGTTCAAATTTTGAACGTAAAATTCCCATTGGTTAATCAGCTGTCAATCAAATGCCTCTATTGGTTTTTTTAAATGAAAATTGATCTCCGTCGTTTGAAGCGACGGTCTAAACACTGGCGTTCGATAATGATTGATTCTGAGATGGCCGTATCGTTATAAAACAGAACAAACTCAGTGTTATAAACTCCTTGTTATAAGGAAAAGGTCGCAAAGCCTAATTTTTAGAGTATTCGCTGAAGTGAAAGGAGAAGCGGTTTTTCAAGTACAACACGAAGCCGATTGAGGCCAAGTTCTTGGGAATCTCTTGTACTACACGAGTCGCCGCCAAAATTGATCTTCGCTAGTGCTGAAGAAGTAGACTGATTCCATAAGCGTGCATGTTTTCGCTCTTTTACCCTGGAGGTCGCTCAGAATCGGCGACAAAGAGCGAACAGACCGACTTATGGAATCAGTCTACTGAAGAAGTATAAACAGACACAAGGGGTTTCAACAAGTCAGGCTAAAATACCACAACTGTGCTTTGAACAAGAAGCTCGAGTACCCTGGTTCCAGAGGATTTGTTTTAAAAGCTCTATAATACGATGTCGAACAAGTTAGGGTAAAGCTCGAGCTAATCGTAAAGTAGAAAGCTTAATTAAATCGTAATGTTGACAGTTGATTCTCTAGATATCTGGCCTTCTCTTCTCTTCTCGATTCTTATATACTGGACTGATAGTCTCTAATAAAAACTTCCACGGTAATTTAACTTTCTGGGAATCTAAGGATTAAAAGGAAGGATTCAGTTGAATGTGGGTATCTACGGACCGAAGTTCAAAGGTTTTTTGAAAACGGCGATTCGATCAGGAGTTCGTTCAGAAACGTCCGCAATCGTATAAATATGTTGACAGTTGTATGATTCTGTAGATAACTCTCTCTAATAAAAACTTCCTTTCATTTAAGTGCTATGTTTATTCAGTTTGTGTAGCCTTTTATAAATACCATAGATCGTAAAAAGACTTTTAAGCGATCCATGCCTTTCCCTCGTTCGATTGTCAAATTACATGTACATTTCACACTTCACAGTGTAAAAAAGACGATTTTGATTGGTTTATTTATTTCGCAATCTTGAATATTAATTAGGGGGTGTATTGAGGAATGTGAGGTTATCATTGCAGGCGTTCCCTTCAGCTCTCTCCCCAATCCCCTCTCCCCAATCCCCTCTCCTCTCCTACCCTTCTCCCCTTCCCCCCTTCCCCTCCCTCCTTCCCTTTTCCCGTACGCCGCTACGCAGGCTAACCATAACTTGAAAGAGCATTGAGGTTTTGTCAGTGACTTTTTTCTAAATTTTGCAGCAACAAAAACTGTCTTACGTCGACGCTAACGTCTTAAACAATAGAAAACAAACTGACAAAAATAAGATAAGTAGTAGAATACCGTTCACTTACCTGAGTTAATACTGAGCAGTGTGACTCGCGATGATGTCGGTGACATCCACTGAACGTCACGGAGCCTTTGACAATACCATTTGAATGTTTTCGTAGATATTTTTTGTTTCGGTTTTAGAGAGTTTTCTCCAAGGACAATGTTCTACTGATGTACAATCAGTTAACTGATTGTTTTCAGTGGATTCAAACAAAGCATGTTTTAACTTATCAGAGCTTCTTTTGAATTCGGTAAAACAGTCACTGCCATTGGCCTGTGTTAATTAAAGGACTTGACTCCATCAAGACATTGATTATCTGTGCATTATAAATGCTATTGGTTTTGGTAGAAATATGTCATAAACAAGATCTACCTAGACCACATTCCGTCTAAGATGGCAGAAAGAAGGATGGCTACTAATGTAGATATAGACCATATCCTCTTCAACTTATAGGATAATCTCGTGTTTGTATGTCAAAGCCCCGCTCAAAGCCATATTGTCGATCTTGAAACTTTTCAACTTTGAATAATTTATAAAGTGCGAACTACTTCCCATTAGAAATTACAGCGAATTAACTTTTTGTTTCAATTTAGGCGAAAAAACGCCGGGGAACAGTAATGCGTCTCATGGCGCCTTGGTAAACATAGTTTGCGACTAGCAGCATTTTTACTTGCAGCTTTTCAATTATTTATTGATGTCAGGAACACCTGGGAAAACAGTTTACTGAAGGTGCTCCCTGCTTAAATAAAGCTTATTATTATTATTATTATTATTATTATTATTATTATTATTATTATTATTATTATTATTATTATTATTATTATTATTATTATTATTATTATTATTATTATTATTATTATTATTATTATTATTATTATTATTATTATTATTATTATTATTATTATTATTATTATTATTATTATTATTATTATTATTATTATTATTTATTATTATTATTATTATTATTATTATTATTATTATTATATATACACAACATAATTATACAATTGAAAACATATTTCAACGTTTTCAACATATAGTTCATTACTTTTCTATCATTTAAATCAACTGAAAAACATTTATTTTATTTTAAACAAACGACGGATGATTTGTCCCTGCTCGACAACCAAAGCTCTGGACATCGTAAAATAAGAATCATTTATTTCATTTCTTACCAGTCACGTTGTAGCCTTGTTATTAGGACACAGTAGTTTTACCTACGTGCAGTAATTTTACTTTGTCAATTAATATTTTAAGTATTATATAATGATACCAAATAAGGTTTGTCATGCCCAAAATCTTGATTAAGCACGTGGAACAGGGCGGAGTCTGGCATAGTTTTATACTCTTGGCCATGCAAGGTAGCTATGCAGTAATTTTCTTTGTAATAAATATTCTAAGTATTATATAATGATACCATGAAAGCTAGGTTTATCATGTTCAAAATCTTGAATATGGACGTGGAAGAAGGCGGAGTCTGGTAGTCACATACCCTTGCCCATGCAAGGTAGTAGCCATTCTGACCAGACCTTCTACACTAATCAGGACGCTCCTCAATCAATTGATCAGTGGTTGTTTGCTTGTCCAGTAAACTAGCCCAGTCTATGCAGCACTCAATATATACATAGATTATTATAAAGGAAGTTGGAAAACATAAACATATATATTTTTCATTGTTATTCATTTAATTTTTGTTTTCGATCATTTTTGGACATTATTTACTTAATTCGCCATGCCACTTTTTGACAGTTGTTTTCGAGGTTTGTTTTCTTCATAGCCCTCCTACTACACCAATAGCACATATTAACATAGCCCATGAAAGACATTTGGTCTGAATGATTGAAGTGACTGAATTAAAATCTACCACTGATCCCGTGGCCACAGAGTGCTACAATTAGGGCTGTCCACAAGTTGCTTGGCAACTTTTGCGCAACTTTTCCGATTTCGGGAAACTTTTTTTATTTCGAGCAACTTCTTTTCTTTTGAGCAACTTCTTTCTTCTTGAACATTTCCACAAATTAAAACAAATTAAACAGGTCTTTATTAAGCACTAAAATTCGCTTGTTTCGCTTTATGGGTCGACATAATACAGTTTGTAAACAGCATGCAGTGTTCAGGACTGGGTTAGTGCATTTGAAGAAGTAGTGGGCTGCCTGTGGTTATTTGAAAAGGCGATTCAGGTGGTCAGCGGTTACTTTTTATAGAAGGCATACTACATATGGAAAGAAAGACAGAACAGTGGCTGTATTTGGAATGATAAAAAAGGATGAAAAATAGAAAGTAAAAAATGAAATGTGGGTATAGAGAGATAGACTAATAAAATAAAGGGTACAGGAAATTAAAATCAAAAGATAAAGAGTGAATGAAGAAAGGAAATGAAAACTATGCTGAACAATGCTGAACATAAAGTAAAAATATAAAATTTTGCATATATTTTGTGGCTAAGAGGGGAGGGAGGGGAGGGTGGTAGTGTGAAATTGCATTTGCCGTCTATACAAAAGAAAATGTTGTAAATTCCTGTTAACAAGCTATATTATATGAAAAAAAAAAAAAGAAAAACGGTTAGAAATATTCCTTTGATTGGGTAATTAGCATCTTATTATAGTAAATACGAAGCAACATTGTAGCAACTTTGAGATTTTGGAGCAACTTTTGAGCAACTTTTAGAGATTTGGAGCAACTTTTGAGCAACTTTCTGAGAAATTTTGAGCATCTTTCTAGCTACAATCCAGCAAAATTCGTGCTAAGATTGTTTTTACGGTGAGTTGACTGTATGTCAGTGTGAACCATGCAAGCAACGCCAGCGTAATCCACTAATGGCCGAATGGCCCATTTCGCGGTTAATGACATATTTCTGGGTACCCTGTGGATTAACACGGAAGCGAGGCAATTTCAGGCAATTTCGGGCAATTCCGCCGGCTAAAAAGTCGTACATGACGGTATGACAAATGAGTATTTTTCAACTAAGAAAATACCGGTTTTACGTGTATTTCTTCTACTACACGGTGTCCAAACTAATGACTCGGGCAAACATCGTACGAAGAACAGATGGGGTTGTAATACGTATTCCATATATGGTAAAAGCGTGCAAGCGAATAGCGGCCCCTAACAAACGTATAGCGTCCCCTAACAAGAGAATAGCGGCCCCAATTTGGTTAATAGGTATTTGCAATGCAAAATATTTTCAAAAGCTAGAAAAAATGCAGAGTTTGGCAGCGTAATCCCTCGTGGTCAAGTGCGTTAAAGCGGAGGGTTAGGTTTAGGGTTAGGGATGGGGCAGACTATAAAGTGATTAATTTGATGATTCTAGTTTCAGATTTGATATAAAGTTTTAAAAGGCTAAGAAGTTTTTAATAATCGGATGAAAAAAAAAGTCCAATCCTAGGAAATAAAAAAAGGGTCCGCCATTCGCTTGTTTTAAAAGTGCTTCTATTCGCTTGTTAGGGGCTGCTATACGCTCGTACCATATATGGAATTAATTATTACAACCCCGACTCAGAAAGAGCTGGTTGATCTTGTTTTCAACACTTTCTTTTCAACTGGAAAGAATCGACAAGGACACCGAGTCGTCATCTGATGTTGCAAAAGAAAAGTATAAGACGGAAAGTGGGTGTTTAAACTCTCTTTTCTTTCTTGTTCTTGGGAAAGAATCTGTTGACTCGGGTACTTTCGCTTTCTTTATACTGCTTGAAATTTTACACTTTTTCACACAAGCCACCTTTTTTCTTTCGCTCTTAAGGCAACCAAAGACGGCACATGAATGCCCGAGTCATGTCAAACGAGTAACAACAAAATATACGGTCTTTTTCTATTTTTTACGATCGTTGAGTACAGAAAAAAAATAATACTGCGAATATTTTGTACACAAAGCCGGAGGAATTGCCCGAAATTGCCTCGCTTCCGTGTTAATCCACAGAGTACCCAGAAATATGTCATTAACCGCAAAATGGGCAGGGAAAATTACTAGGGGAGTCCATCTTTCCTAATGCCCTTAGATCTATCAGATTGTTAGCTTGGCTATTTTTAGCAACAAGCTATGATTGGTTGGATGTCAATGACGTCACTTGCAGTAAACATGGCGGACATCTCCTTCGTCGATGCTGAACATTTTATACCACAGCTACATGTATACATGTAGTTATTAATTAAATTAATAAATCGTTTATTATATGGCTATTTTTTGCTTTTAAAATGTGGTTTTGAATTTTTGATTTTGTAAGCGACCGCGCGGTTTCCCGCCATTTATGTAAATAAGAAATCTGCTCAATCAAATTCAAACAAGAAAGTCAAGAAAACCGGCGTTCAGTATAACGATTACAAACCGCTCAAAGTTCGCTATTCTACATGAAATCTCTTCATATAACACCGTATAAAGGGATTGATTTCTTTACAATGGACCTGTAAAGTTTGAAAAGAGTCAAAAAAACTTCGCCGGTGAGTCGAACTGACTCAACTCAACATGGAAACCAAAAACTACAACTACAAGCCTGCTGAGTGTCGCTGATATTTGTACTTCCAGTTCTTCGTTTCTTGCTTTAAATAATTAGGGAGTATTCCCAGGAAAAGATGGAATCGATTGATGTTGATTGAAAGTTCTGAATTCGACAAAAAAAGAGGAAACGTCGGCCTCGCTTTACAAAGAACATGAAAGAAATGTGCTTGGCTTTGATTCACGATGAACACAGAACAGCTGCTTCAAAAATATGTTCAAAGACGAAATATCGTCTAAAACATTCCTTCAAACACATTTGAATCTCTTTGGATCTATCGGAACGCGCAAATGGAACCAACCAATCACAGCTTGTTGCTAAAAATAGCCAAGCTATCAATCTGATGGGAACACGTATATTAAGAGATGGACTCCCCTAGTAATTTCCCCCTGAAATGGGCCATTTAAATGTATTTTCCAACCTCGTCCCCAGGGCCCTTTCATCTCGCTATGACAGCTAGCGCCATTTTGGAAAATAACAAGAAGAGAGGGCCCTGGGGACGAGGTTGTGTATTTTCAATGCACATTTTCGTAGTTTCCCAGAATGCTTCAGGATTCTGCGCGCGCATGCGCGAGGTCAGGGTATAAAATATATAGATCGAAAATATTAAGAGAGAATGAAGAAATTCAGTAGAAAACTTGACTTTTGAATTAAGGGTGCGTTCGATTGACTCTATTCCAGAATAGGAATACACGGAATAAACACTTGGATGTTTTTATTTCAGAACATTTAAAATTCCAAACTGTTCCTTGTAACTTTATTATGATACAACAAGGAATCGTTTCACGATCAATTCTTAATATTTTTTCCCCCTGACCTCGCTTGCGCGCGCAGAATCATGAAACATTCTGGGAAACTACGAAAAGGTTCACAGGCGATTTTCATGACGTCATTTGACTACAATCAGATTTGTATTCCCTCATCGGAAAATAGTAAGACATGGTGTTAATTATCTAACAAAAAAAATGGGCAAAGCATTCTGGTACTTGTAGTATATGAAGCCATCATGAAAATGGCCTATTTCTATGAAAGTTACCATACGTAAAGGCCGGGTTACCTTTCAAAATGGCCGCCACTAAATTGAACAAATCCAAAAGTTATAAAAAAATTTAAAGGACATAAAGAGTAAAGAGTAGAATTAATCATTTTTAATATTAATATCATATCGTTGATTAAATCATCATATAATTGATTAAATACTATTAAAACGTCCAGTATTTCAATCTACGAATCGTACCGGTGCTTTCATTTGTACCATTGGCCAGTTTATAATAAAACCTTAATTTACTCCTATTATCGAAACTTGGGGTTCCTGTGGTGCTTAATAATTGATTCTGGTGAATTATTAAGTTAGGAAGCCTAACTGATATAATAAATTAAATACAACAATAATTACAATTTTTAAAATTCACTCTCGAGTTTATAAAAGATTTATAAATATTTTACATCATTCTATGATTTATTAGAAGAACCAGACCAAACATCTGCTCAATAAAACTGCTAAAAGTAACAATCTGAAAGAGAGAGAGAATATTTGTAAACTTTTAGACCATAAAGGTGTGACCCCAGAGAATCATGGGTGTTGCTATATGCCTTTCTTTTGAATGCCATGATTTTTCATTCATTTGAGCAAATAGTGGGATACAAACATTACTTCAGCCACCAACGCTGTAGCAAATAGTGCGATACAAACATTACTTCAGCCACCAACGCTGTAGAAAATAGTGCGATACAAACATTACTTCAGCCACCAACGCTGTAGCAAATAGTGGGATACAAACATTACTTCAGCCACCAACGCTGTAGCAAATAGTGGGATACAATAAATTCACTTCACAAATTACGAGTTTCATATTTTGTTCACAATACAATACAATACAA
The DNA here is from genome assembly GCA_033675265.1 of Actinostola sp. cb2023. Classification (NCBI taxonomy): domain Eukaryota; kingdom Metazoa; phylum Cnidaria; class Anthozoa; order Actiniaria; family Actinostolidae; genus Actinostola; species Actinostola sp. cb2023. The sequence continues at coordinate 374,103 of JAUJYZ010000034.1, forward strand.
TACAATACGTACAATACAATACAATACGTACAATCAAGAGACCATAAGGGACAGAGAGGGAGTCTCGCGCTATTCTTGGGATATCTTAATTTCAAAAATCTAATTTTTAGAATGCGGACGTCTGAGGAAATGAACTTCCGGTTCAAAGTAGATGGCGGCTAAGATCTATCTTACTCTATCCCGGCGAAATAAAACCATGTTTTTTTTTTTTTTTTTTGATTTTGATTACTTTTTTATAAATGGCTCGGATAATTTATAGATTATTAGATACAGTAATGAGTCAGATATAATAAAGAAAATGTAAATGTCCCGCGGAAAGAAACTAGTGAATACAAACAACTGCTTCTTTCATCTGCACCAAAATGTCTAATTCTTATTTGAGACCTGCTTTCTGATCAGTGTTATTTTTCGTTTCCCTATCTTTGCTGAGAGAGTGTCTTTCCCAAGTTTAATTTGGCAAAGTGCTGCACCAGGCAGAAATTCGGTATAAACTAACATAAGCTTATTCGTTTCAGCATCAACTGATTTGAGAAATAATATTACTTGATTCTGACTAAGCAAAGCAACAAGGGAATACAATATACTGGTGATGCTATTTTAAATGGTACTCGATGGATAACAAAGTAATTTTGAACGCTCAACTTTTTATTTTCACTGAAGCGGCATAAGCCAACTTGTAAACTCAGTGAATCCAGTAAACGTCGAATCAAAACTTGAATGAAGTAAACCGTAGTTTTTGCAGAGATTTCAAGTCAATCAGATGCCGTTATACACACAAAAAAATATTCACAATCCATTTTTAGTCATTTTAGCCTTAGGTAAAGAAAATACACAACAAACACGCTTACTTTCACTGCTTGTTTGAACTTGTAAGCTTATAGTACAAATCATCATCAGTCACGGCAAATTTGTTTTTGAATAGCCTTGTGAAAACTCTCAAACGAAACGCCACAACGATAATTACAAGATGGCACTAAACCACACAAGAATAAATTGAAGTCACTTTTGACGAAATAGTTTGACGAAAGAGACGAAAATACTTTGAAAGTCTTCGAAGCCGGCAGCTTTTTACCGCTACAACAATCAACGCGCGCAATTTTCACGACTTTACCCTTAGATTTTCCATCGGATTTAGTCTTTAATGCACTTTCAAATCGATTACATCTATTCTTGGGAATGTTTTTCTTAATTGTTCTGTTCAAGGCAGCAAGAAGAAATACAAAAGCGACCTTCTTCTTGTTGAGTTGGCAGTAGTTTTCGGAGTTTAGTTTTTGTTGTTCATTCAAAACAAGGCGACTTTTGGACTTGTTCGAACTTAAACAACTTTTTTATAAAATAAATTCTTGCGATGCTTTTCTGATTTTCAGTCAAAATCAGAGTCAAAATACTCGACCTAAAAAAACAATTTTTACATCTGCTTGAACCGGAAGTTATTTCCTCACGTCCGCATTCTAAAAATAGATTTATTGTAAGATATCCCAACCCTATACTAGAAGACTCCCTCTCTGCATGGATCTTGGTTTACTCAATGTCAATGCAATGCAATTGTATTTTGACTACGTACGCCTACAATGCAATGCAATGCAATACAATACATTATTACAAACTTGTAATCTTATAGTACAAATACGAGTACAAATATGACAGCGTATTACACGTTTTAGAATTCGGACACGTCAATTTTGCGCGCGCGCTCAGTTTGTTTCAGTTGTTTTGTCCGGTCGCAAATAAAAAGAAAGAGAAAAAGAAAATAATAACAATTTATTACACGGGTAGTTGTGTAATACGCTGGATATTTTTACTCGTCTGTTTGTATTTTGACTCGCCTACGGCTCGTCAAAATACGGCACGACTCGTAAAAATATCCAGCCGTATTACACAACTACCCGTGTAATAACCTCTATATACAATACAATACAATACAATACAATACAATACTTTAACTATTAACGATTACTACTTTAATAATGCATCAATACTAAACATTAAATGATTTAGGATTTACCAATGCGTTTTCGCATTTGACTATAGAAAACTTATTATTATTATTAAAACTCTGCTAGCTCTCTTCTCATACAGTTATACATGGCACTGCTGATCTAAATGAACGAATGGATGGATGGAAAGAAGGAAGGAGAGAACGGAGGATAGATGAATCAGAATGGAAAGTTGTAACTACTGTAATAAATTGACAAATGAAAGGACGGACGGACAGACAGACAGATAGATCGATAACTCCGATAACATCAAATTACAATGATATCTAATAATAATTTGATAAACAAACGTTTCAAAGAAATACTGTACTCTTGAAACATGGAGCAGCAAAAAAAATTAAGAAAACGTTTGCCTATCGAGGAGTGGAACCCGGGTCATCAGGTTCATGACTGTAATCGCGCGACACTGGTACCAAGTAATTTGCACAACAATAGACAATCCATTCCCAGGATGCACTAGGTTATTTTGTCCTCAAAAATACTGGGCGTTCACGTTAGCTTAGCGGTACAGGTGCTTGCCATTGATAATCTAGGGACTAGCTTTCCTCTCCTTCTTTGAGTGCATGCGAGGCTGATTGTGTATTTAGTAAATAAACCCCTTCTGGCGACTAGATGGTCCGAAAATAGTTATGAAAAAAATTCTCGATTCTGATTGGTTAAGAGCAGTGCAGTTGAGCAGTGCAAATTAATTTTTTTCATGAATATTATTAATTGGTAATCATACGATTTCTCGTTCAATTTGGAATAATTTGCACTCGTATGTTTTTCAAAGAGCTAAAATTGCACTCTTTGAAAAAAACACTCGTGCAAATTATTTCCAAATTGAACTCGAAACCGAATGATGACCTCTACTTATTAATATTATTATTTTTTTTACTTAAAAAAAATATTGTTTATATGATAAAACATTTTGGAACAGAACGATACAGATCGTAAATAAATAAACAAACAAACAAACACTTTACCTGTTAATTTGTATAGAATTCCCTTTTGATAAACAACACGACGGTACTCCTTTCTCTGTACAACACCTCGTCTTTTCCTTCACGTCACGCGGTCGAGGACAATAGCTTCTCTGATCTTTACCCGAGTCTGCGCAGTAGTTCCCTCCTTGTTCGCAACAGTCAGCCCCGTTGTCATAGCAACATACTGACGAGGAATTGTTACTAGGTATCCAGTATTTCTTCGGACATCTGAATGGAAATCTCCAACTCGTAGGACAGGAACATTCCTCTGTGGAAGAAATGTAATGTAATCTAAGGAAGTAAAGCCTGTGTGGCGGCGCAAAGAGCAGGGATCGGAGAGGGACTGAGGGACTGGGAGAGGGACTGAGGAGAGGAGGGAGAGAGAGCCGGAGAGGAGGAGGATAGGAGGAGGAGAGGAGGAGGAGAGGAGGAGGAGAGGAGGAGGAGAGGAAGAGGAGAGGAGGAGGAGAGGAGGAGGAGAGGAGGAAAAATATTCGAGATTTGTATTGATAATATAACATAGCAAATTAACTTACCATTCTGTTTAGTACTGAATTCCGCCACAAAGCCTTTATCGCTGACTCGACTATCAGACACAAACATAACCCACATAAACCGACCACTGGAGTACAATTCGGGCAGTGAAACCGTCCCACAATATCGACCAATTAGAAAAGAACTAGAAGAATTCCCATCACGCACTTCGACATAGTCACATTGACAGCGCCCAGGCGCCGCCGAGCAATTCTCGATGTGAAAATTCAAAAATTTAAATTTGATTCTAGATTTGACTTCAGCCTTGATAAGCCAAGTACACTGACTTCTGTCAGGATAGTTGTTTGGATAGTCGGGTGTTGTCATGGTGCCGTCATTGGCCAGGATTATACCCTCGGGTCTACAGACTGGAAATAAAAATACCACAGTTCATGATTCAAACGTGAAACCTGTATTTTAAAAGCGGCTACCCCCATTAAGTGGCCACCCCCATTAAGCGGCCACCCCCATTAGCGGCTACCCCCATCAAGCGGCCACCCCCATTAAGCGACCCCCATTAAGCAACCACCCCCATTAAGCGGTCACCCCCATTAAGCGGCCACCCCCATTAAGTGGCCAGCTCCATTAAGCGGCCACCCCCATTAAGCGGCCACCCCCATTAAGTGGCCAGCCCCATTAAGCGGCCACCCCCATTAAGTGGCCTGCATGCGCTCGCATCCATACTAAACCACGGTATAGTCCGTCTGCGAATCAGTGCATGATTCCTTGTTCTGGACCCCCAGCATAGTAGCACGATTATATATAATAGTTTATGATTGGCTATCGCCAATTATCATTCTTACGCGTTTCCTGATTGGTTGTGGTATTCGCGCTACGTTTATTTTCAAAATGGTGTCCGCCTTTACTTTTAGCGAGGATATATTGTCTGACCACAGGCAGCCCAACCATTCCTTTTGAGGCTACTAAATAGTCAAATAAAATGATTTCTGCGTCTTTTTTGATGGGTTTCCTGTGGTAGAGCACGCGCGGGATGCGCACAGGGAGCCTAATATATTATACGGTACTCAACACAGGGAACCCAACATATCTACGTATTATATATTGCGTACGCGCGCTCTACCACAGGAAACCCATCAAAAAAAGACGCAAATATCATTGTATTGAATTATTTAGTGGTCTCGAAAGGAATGGTTGGGCTGCCTGTGGTCTGACATCCCATATTTAACGCAATTTAGCACTAACGTAACCGTATGATCTTAACGCAATTTAGCACTAACGTAACCGTATGATCTTAACGCAATTTAGCACTAACGTAACCGTATGATCTTAACGCAATTTAGCACTAACGTAACCGTATGATCTTAACGTAATTTAGCACTACGTAACCGTATAATCTTAACGCAATTTAGCACTAACGTAACCGTATGATCTTAACGCAATTTAGCACTAACGTAACCGTATGATCTTAACGTAATTTAGCACTACGTAACCGTATGATCTTAACGCAATTTAGCACTAACGCAACCGTATGATCTTAACGCATGGTAATTGTGAATACAGCGAGATAAGTATACCACACGACAGCCAGGAAGCATGTCTACAGCGAGGTAAGTATACCACACGACAGACAGGAAGCATGTCTACAGCGAGGTAAGTATACCACACGACAGACAGGAAGCATGTCTACAGCGAGGTAAGTATACCACACGACAGACAGGAAGCATGTCTACAGCGAGGTAAGTATACTACACGACAGACAGGAAGCATGTCTACAGCGAGGTAAGTATACCACACGACAGACAGGAAGCATGTCTACAGCGAGGTAAGTATACCACACGACAGACAGGAAGCATGTCTACAGCGAGGTAAGTATACTACACGACACAGACAGGAAGTATGTCTACAGCGAGGTAAGTATACCACACGACAGACAGGAAGCATGTCTACAGCGAGGTAAGTATACCACACGACAGACAGGAAGTATGTCTACAGCGAGGTAAGTATATACCACACGACAGGCAGGAAGCATGTCTACAGCGAGGTAAGTATACCACACGACAGGCAGGAAGTATGTCTACAGCGAGGTAAGTATATACCACACGACAGGCAGGAAGCATGTCTACAGCGAGGTAAGTATACCACACGACAGACAGGAAGTATGTCTACAGCGAGGTAAGTATACCACACGACAGGCAGGAAGCATGTCTACAGCGAGGTAAGTATACCACACGACAGACAGGAAGTATGTCTACAGCGAGGTAAGTATACCACACGACAGGCAGGAAGTATGTCTACAGCGAGGTAAGTATACCACACGACAGGCAGGAAGCAATTAAATGCCCATCAATCGTCTGTCATTTAAAACCGCAGAAGACACTTTGCATGGTGGCTGGATAACATGAACTAGTTCTATTGCGTACCACCCGTAGCGTTAGGGACTGGTCAATATTACTAGGTGGTGAAGATCATATCTTAGCTCAGTAATCGTGTGCAGAAAAGCCAGGTTGTCAATAGCGACGCAAACATTTGTCACGTGAAAACGGGCCGCACGCAAGCACGACAAATTGATACTTGACATGTGCTTGCGGTTATGTTTGCGTCAGACCCGTTTTCGCAATGACAAAAGTGTGCTTGCGTTTACGTCGCTATGAAAAGCAGGCTATACAACAATCCCCTGTAGTCTATACAACAATCCCCTGTAGTCTATACAACAATCCCCTGTAGTCTATACAACAATCCCCTGTAGTCTATTCAACAATCCCCTGTAGTCTATACAACAATCCCCTGTAGTCTATACAACAATCCCCTGTAGTCTATACAACAATCCCCTGTAGTCTATACAACAATCCCCTGTAGTCTATACAACAATCCCCTGTACTCTATTCAACAATCCCCTGTAGTCTATACAACAATCCCCTGTAGTCTATACAACAATCCCCTGTAGTCTATACAACAATCCCCTGTAGTCTATACAACAATCCCCTGTAGTCTATACAACAATCCCCTGTAGTCTATACAACAATCCCCTGTAGTCTATTCAACAATCCCCTGTAGTCTATACAACAATCCCCTGTAGTCTATACAACAATCCCCTGTAGTCTATACAACAATGTAGTCTATTCGTTGCTTACCTGAACCTCGTTGAATGGTCGAATAATGTGCTAGAAATCCTATATCACTATTTCCATGATCAGACTTAAAAACAACAATCAGAGATCGTCCACTCGAGTACAAAGTACCAGGAAGCTTTTTCCCGCAAAATTTCCCCAAAGAGACGTTCTTCTTGCCCTCTATGACGTCATATATGGTCAGCGAATCACAGCCGCAGTTTTTGCAGTCCTCGAGGTTAAAGCTGGTAAATGACATTCTAATATGAAGGGTGACGGGAGCCGTTATGTGCCACGCACATTGTACATTGTCTGGGTAGAGGTCTGTGTGACGTGGAGACGAGAACGACCCACTGTAGTCTGTTAGTTGTGTTACTTGAGGACACCCTGGTTGAACACATGACAGAGATGTTACAAAAAGACAACGGTTTGGTCGACAGCGCCTGTGCGCATGCGTGCATAACATGACGTAAAGGCTAAGAAAACAAGCTGAAAATCTGCTTATCTAAAAAAACTACAAAGGAGATCAAACCGTGTTAGTTTTGGCACATTTCATTCGGTAATTAAAACGAAATTAGTTCTTGTACGTGACACTCGAGAAAAGAACATGGTCATGTTCATTATTATGTTTTCTGGTTTCGAAACTACGATTGATGGCCGTATATATTGAATCTTCTTAGATGAATAAAAAAAGCTGCCAGTTTCAACTGAGAACCTTGAGACGCTGAAAAGACGCATTCTCATCAGGAACCAATACTTGAATATGTCTGATGTTGTTTAATTATTTCCAATACGTAAAATTTCGTGTTTCAAATGAACAACTCGAGCGCGTAGTTAAATTGACCAGCTGCTATAATTTTGAACAGTTCCAATATTTTTTAAACAAATTTCGATTGAGAAGAATCGTTTTTTACCTCGCTCAATTGTAACTTCGTCTTTCTCTATAGTATATATTTTACATGTGTTAAAGAACTACTTAGTGAACACGTGTATAGTACTAGTGCACCTGGAGCGTCCAATACAAAGAGCAGTAAACATTGTTGAATCATAAGCGTAACAGACACAGTAATAGATCAATATACACTAGTCATGCTGTATTTCACTCTGTACTTACAAGATAAAGCCAATCCTGAGCCCAGCAGCAACATAACTACAACAAGAAACATAACACACAAAAACACTATCATGAATTCAATTGTTTGTATTCTGGTGGCTGTATTCTGTCGGGTACAAAACATCTTACAAAACATCAATATATCGTATGACATAATGAATGTACTTTGACTTTTCAATGACAGCTTGTAACTGTGTAAAAAAAATATTACTAAAGTAAGAGTAGCGAAGAATGACATCCGTTGACGCGTCTTATCTAAGTGAGGTTAGAAAAGGGCTACTTTGCCATTAACAAAATTAGCAAAAGAGCTTTAATGAGATGTTCAAACTCAATGCATGAGGTTATTAGTTATTGTCAGAATCAATTGATCAAACAAATGGCTTGTATTGATGAGAGAAGTTCATTCTCAGTTACGTTTTGGCGCCAAAACAGTGCGAAAATATCACGTGTTTGAGAACACGAACTAAGATTGAACATCAATATTCTAGTTGCCATCAGATTTATCGATTTGCTGGAGAGCAGTTCTGAGTTACTGGCGCGAAAGCAGTCCACACATCTTGTGCGCGTGTTTGGCGGTATCCCGGGGGAGGTACTCCCATATATATGCTATATAGGTATGTGCCCCCGAATATAGGGTATGGTTTTTGAACCTCCAGATCCTTAAATTGGGTACCATATTTTGCTTTTTGAAAGCAGCCATAGAAAGCTATTAAAATCAGGATTCTAGTTCATCGTTCAATGACTAGAATTGGGTACAGCTCGCTTTTTTATTTTGATAAAAATCCGCTTAGCGTAGCAGCCAGCGTATGTTCGCACTTCTGATATTAGCGAATTCCTGAATGTCATACGTATTATATTGTATTTTCCTTGTTTTAAATTGGGTCTATATTTCAGTGACAAATCCTTGGAAAGGGTATGAATTTTCCAATTTTCCATCCTTAAATAGGGTCTCGTCACGGGTTTCGACATCCGCAGCGGTCCTTGTTCTTCAACCAACGGCATTCATTTTCAAGTACTTCCTCGAACAACTGACATTTTCCTTTTCACAATGCCCGAGTGAACGCTCATTGAGCGTCTTGTTTTGATAAAAATCCGCCCTGATATTAGCGGTATTAACTGGGTCTATATTTCAGTTACAAATCCTTGGAAGGGTATGAATTTTCCAATTTTCCAATACTCCCGGAAGTTTTGTGCCCCCGGTATGTCGAAACCCTGACCCTATTTAAGGATGAAGAATTGGAAAATTCATACCCTTTCCAAGGATTTGTCACTGAAATATAGACCCAATTTAAGGGAAAAGTTAATAGTACGTATTCCTTTTTAGTTAATATAAAAAAAAATGTACCCAAATTAAAGATCGAATATTGTATTTATGGTGAAAATGCAAAATATGGTACCCAATTTTTAAAAGGATCTGGAGGTTCAAAAACCATACCCTATTTGGGGGCACATACCTATATAGCATATATATGGGAGTACCCCCCTCCCCCCGGGCCGGCGGCACACCCCTATCCTAAATAAATTTCCGTTCCGGGTCCCCCCGGGGGGGGGCGGGGGGGGGGGGGGGGGGGGTTTTCGAACGTAGTTCATTTGACTGGTGAATATAATCAATACATGATTCTAATATTTTCCACAATATTTCCCATTGTATCAGATCGTTCAACTGTAGCTAATATCTGAGATAACTGCACGTATCACGCACGCAACAAGCTTAGTTTGTTTTAACAATTAAGCAGTGAACAGCAGGGGGTCGCTACAAGTATCACGGTACACTGAAATCATGACGCATGACTTGTGGGCCATTCGACGATGCAAAGAAAAAACGCAATACTTTGCTGTTATGACTGTTAGCGGTCCCTTAAATTAGTTTTTGTGTGACAGGCTTCCAGCCTTCTAGCGAGACTAGAGTATTAACGATCTGTCTGTATTTTTGTACATTAATAAATGAGAATATAGCTAATTGCATAATCGTTGTCGGGTTGAAAATCATGAAAGCTATGACCAAAAGGAATTCTGGGAAATTAAAACTCTCAAATAACACCGTCAAATCATTGACCTTTTTATCCAGACTTGTAGGATCCTAGTTAAATAGCTCATATACCTTCAAAACTACGAGAACATTGAATATATCTGTATGTAATGCAGGTCATGAACTGATTTCCCATCCATCCTTGCGGTCTCAGCTTTTATGATTTATGATTTTCAACCCGACAACGATTATGCAATTAGCTATATACTGCCGTATGTTTGTGCTGATATGAAAACGTAAAATCATTTAGACGTTTTGACTGGCCATTTTCACCGAAAACGCAAACGTTTGACAACAGAAGAAGTCTTCTGGTCTGTTGTGATGGCGATGCTGCTGCTGATAATGATATTTGATGATGCCACAGACGCTGTGACCTGGTTTCGACTCAGTGTTGCTTATTTAGCTGTTACTTCTATACTATATCAACCACCGATCCAACTTGATGAGCTCTTGCTACATGCATTAATATTAAATATCGTTAGCTAGCCGATTTGGCCGATATATAGGGGGTTGTATGCGCAGGTAGTGGGAGGTACTTCAGCTGTCTGATTAGCAAGAGTTTTGTCGGCTCAACATGGAAGTAAAAATTCATCATTGCGTTCTGCAAAGACAATTGATTAATTTCGTCCCCCAGGGCCTCAAAATGAAGTCAGACCTTCCGTGATCCGATAAACGGCTTCAAATTGGAAGACACCAATCATACGAAGCGTCAATAAACAACACTGAAGCCCACTATATATTGCTAAACTATTCTTGTTATTCATGCAATGATTGCGGTAAACCAAGACATAAAATACAAATTAGTTCAGACTAGAGAAGTGATTTGAACAAAATTATCAACAAAGCGGGGGTGTAGCGAGTTCTTTGATCTCTGATAGCAAAGTGAGAAAGATATGAAGCCTATTTTCCCATACCGTGTGTTATTGAACGCTTTAATTGACGCCTGCTAAGTGTTGCTTTGTCGATGAAGAATTGGAAAAACTTGAGCAATACATTTGATTATACTTCATTTTAGATCGTTTCTAAGACAACGTTACTGCAGAATACTCGAATTTTGCATTTTTTGAAGTTCATTTAGACCTTAAATCCGGTTTAACTTCGATGTGATGCAGTTTTTGCCCCGATATTCGATTACCGTAGTTCACATTTTCGTTGGATAATTTTACCCTGGTTCTTTGCCTAGACTGACTGACGCCTTCTATACAAATATTTTGAACAATTGATTCTTAGAATTGTAGAAAAACAGTTTGGATCCTTGGGTTTCGGCGGTGACGATACCGTAATAAATTTCGCGCGTCGCCGAAAAGCGCGGCAAAATTGTAACATTTATTGACTACAGAGTTCCACCATAAACTAGGACTTTTCACAGTAGGAGCCGTGCTCTTGCTTATCAATTCTAACATCTGGTATTTTTATAAAATATATTACATAAACCCAGGCAGCGTTTGGTCGAAATTAACGCTTATCTCCCACAACCTCGGTTTTGAAGAAAGATAATTCATTACCAAAACCAAACATTTATCGATGTCGCCAAATTACTAAAGATTACTGCAGACCAAGAGCCTTTACAGAAGTGTTTTACTCTTTGATGGAAGGGAAGTGTTGTTACTGTGTTTGTTGAACGTCCGGTACTACACATAATCCACGTGTCTACTGGACAAAGACCACGTGCACAGTAAACAACATCAAATTTGATATTTAAAGGATTCGAAAACCACAGTAGTTAGGATTTAATTTCTTTTCACCATAGCATAACAAACATTGAGGACGCTTCAACATGAAATTACAGCGTGGGAATGAACTTTTAAATCAATGTTTTGAAAGGGTTTCTACGTTTGAAATAACAAATCACTAGGATACAAGTCGAGACAAAGACAAGGTGATGGCGTGACGATTTTGTACCACAACGCGAATTCATGGTCATACGTAAATCGGTGACTACATTTGCCATCAAGAACTTAATCAACGGAAACAGGAATGACAACATTGCCTTAAGAACAAGTCGTTGGTACAATTATTTACCATAAACTCACAATATTTATGAGTTAGCTACTCTGTAGTCATTTAGTCGGTTATTAACATATCTCGACTTCAACTTCAAAATTCTCAATCAAAACCTTGAATGAAAAGTTCAAGCAATACTCACAGAAACTAATCTGAAGCATTCCACGGTTCTTACTGCTTGCTTTTGATCAACTGCCTTTCATTTCCTTGAATTTCGGCACTAACTTCATTTCGTAACTCTTTTTCACCCGGGTGTGCCGAGGCCTGCTCCAAAGTAGTGTCACGCAAGGGCCCCGGAACTTATTTATGCAAATGTGGACAGGTGAACCTTTCTTAACATGTTGTTGACACTTCTAAAGCCAATAAATCTTTTTATTGGTCGGTTTTAAGTGTTAATGCAAACACAGTAGACCAATTTGATTACATATGGTTGCTACAGGGCTGAGAGAGATCGACTCGGAATATAGCGCGCGCGCGTATCACATCCAAATTTAATGAATTCAAAGAACACACAGTATACCCCTCAAAATTCCCGTCATGCGACATCGATGAAACGGCGTCTGGCAAACGATTCCTTTCATATGCGTTAATATGAGCGTAAACCGTGGACTCGATGTCAAACTTTCATTCCTTCAGAAACCCCAGGTAGTGGCAGCAACACATTGTTCGTTCACTATAGGAGAAAACACACCATCCCCTAGAGTATTACTATCCTTGGCATATTAATATAACACTGGTTTATTTCTGGAAATGATCAGCCTTTTTATAAATTACAACAGAATTATACTTGAGGGTTCAAGTATTTAGCTACTTATCCAACAGCACTTTCCTTCACCTCTGCTGTCAACGACTTTGAACCATTAACTAGATAAACTGCAAAAACGAGTTTGTGACAAGCTCTACCGCAAACACCATGAATTTAAGTTGCTTGCGAGTAGCAGGTCAATGGTTTCTTTCTTGCTTCATAGTTTAAGGAGGGCAACACAAAGGGGACTGACGCAAAAGCCACAGAGAAGCCATGTGAAAGCGCAACATTTTTCAGTGACATTTGTTTTCGCGATTCATGCACTAGATAATGATAAAAATGCGTCGCTTTTCGCAAGTGAGGCGCTATGAACGCCCACTCAAGACAAAACACGTTTTCAAAGCACGACCTTATGCCGCAACGACGCACCAAGACCGCCACGTTGATTGTGACATCTCAAAGTACAAGAATATTTATTGATCTTTAAACTTTTGGCATGCTTTCTAACAATTTAATATGTTAGCTTCGATTTGTGTGTCTGTACAACAGCCCTTATGACGTCAAACTCTCTTCTATTAATAATTTCAACAGCATCACAAACAACCGCTGACACATCTGACAGAGAAAAAGGAGTCCATTCTCAAATTCTAAAGTAAAAGACAACTTGTTTCAAGAGATGCGTTCATCGACGTGACTTGAAATAAAGGCTTTATTGACAACGATAACTAAAATGTTCAACTTATGAGACGATAGTCTATTCGTTACCTAGCAACGGCGAGAAAGTTACCGATGTTCACCATGGCAACAAAGAGGGCTGGCCACGCGGCAGTTGATAACTATTAGTATGTTTACAACTAACTTTCCTTGCATGGTCAGAGAGGAAAAGCAAATAGTCGTATTTTACGGGTATTACAGATCGATATATATTCGGAAATCGATGATTTAGTCGAAGCGATATTTTGCTATGATTTGAGAGGGCATCTCATGGTTTTACACAAAGTACTATTACAAAATATTTTCACCAAACGCTATTTTGTCGCACGAATCATTCAAGCACCATTAGGCACACTAGATGTCTTTCCATAATATTTGAAATCCTAAGATCCCTTATTAATATTCTAATCATCCTCCTCGGGAACGTATCGTGCTTGCCGAATTTTACCGAGCTTCATCCGAGCAAGCTCGAGCTCTTTCTCGATGCGAAGCACTTGTTCCTGGGCTTCGAGTTCTTGGGCAATGCCACCAACAAACCGCTGGTTGATTATGACCGTGGTCTCTTCTTCTTCAAAGATGGCGGCGTTCTTGGCAGCGCGGACGAGATTGTCTGCGGCTCGCTTTACGGCATTACCAGCAACCTGAAATACAAGAAAGAAATATATTCTACTTCTTCAAGTTGTTAGGTCCACTTTTAGGCTCGTCACGTCAAGGCCCTGTTTACATGATAACCCTAGGGTCAACTCTATTGTTCCCTGTGGAATATGTTAGCTCCCTCTCTCATGTAAACGGGGCCTAAAAGCGGCTACGAAGTATAAATTGTCTATATATTTCTTGGTATTCCTACTCAATGGGCGTGGCAGAGAAGTGGCCGTCACCGCATTAAATCTACAAAATCAGATTTTTACTTCATTTCTAGCGATCTTTAGATAAAATTCGAGTGCAATTTAGGTCAAAGATAAGGTTTCATCGGAAAGGGTTCTTAAGTAGGAGTGCAATTTAGGTAAATTGAGTTTATAGACGAAGCTTCGACTAAGAAATTCATTATAAGCACCGCAGGCTTTGGCCAACAACAGCGTGTTCGTTAGATCGATTACATCGTACAATAATATTCGCAAAACCACTGAGCATGAAAGCGAGGCTATCGGGCCAAACAGAGCTAGAAAACAAACCAGGTTTTCCTGCATACGGAATAACGATTCAGTTTTAAATTAACAAATAGTTGATTCAATTCAATAGTTGTTCAGATGCGCTTTACAACTGCTTAAAAAAACTAGAAAAATAAATATCTCTATCTAAATATCTCTATCTAAATATCTCTATCTAAATATCTCTATCTAAATATCTTTATCTAAATATCTCTATCTAAATATCTCTATCTAAATATCTCTCTCTAAATATCTCTCTCTAAATATCTCTCTCTAAATATCTCTCTCTAAATATCTCTCTCTAAATATCTCTCTCTAAATATCTCTCTCTAAATATCTCTCTCTAAATATCTCAATATGTGACTGACTGGAACAGACGGAAATTACATACGAACCTGATTTGTTTTTCAAGCTGTGAGCCCGATAGCCTCACTCCCATGCCAATCCTACTAACAGTCATTCGATGTTTGAGCTCAAGTGACTGCGAGCTGTAGTGGTAAATACTGACAGGGACTACACGCTCTACTTCAATTCATTCTAGTATTCAATCAACAACCATGTTTCCAGGTCATTTTTAAGGTAGGAGAAAACCAGCGAACCCGAAGAAAAACTCCCGAAGTCAGCGAGTCGAAGGACAAACCGGTACCCTTACTACATTCTAATATTCTATTTACTAAACACTCATCTCACTAGGCCATTCATTTCAGATAACAACACTGAAAGGAAGAGAACGACCTGACAATCCGATCGTGGATATATTCTTGGGGAATGATCCAACCATCACGGCGATGAGAGGCGAGAAAGGGGCCGCGGCCGCCCGACAGAGTAGAGTATTCAAGACCCTGAATATTTTTAAACAGTATAGGTACGATGCTAATGTAGGGTACATTGTATTGTTGATTTCTATGAACTCAAACACTAGGTCCCTGGTCCTTTTTATACGATTTTTGTATCCTTGAATATTTTCAGGGGTTTTTCAACACCCATATCTTATACTAAATGGAGTTGGATATAACGGACGTCATTTCTTGATCGCAGACGACTTGGTTTTGTCGTAAAATGATCGTTGAGTAAACTGTTTTACATTGTAAAACCATCTCCTGTCGAGATGATTCGTAGTGGAGATTTCCCACTGAAGCTGGATTTGCCGCACTAAACGAACAAGTTCATCATTGGATGACAATTTCGAGCAAAACTGTCTTAGGGATTCCGTCACTTGTAAAAACATCTAAGATAAATGGTAGTGTTTTCTATTTCAGAGTAACTAATTTATCGCAAATTCTTTATTTATTTATCCTGTGTCTAATAATCTGACAGATTAAAAGAGTGAATCCCATTCAAATCGCCTTCCAATGAAATAGAAATCGTGAAGGCGGAAAGAGAAGCACAGAAAATCAATTGGTTCCGATAACAACCCAAGATTACTATTAGTTAACGTTATCTGATCAATCAGAATACTCCTTCGTAAATCAACAGTTGTAGTATGTTTGAGGAGTCTTAGAGTGCTTAGAGAAAATAGTACTTACAATAAATCTATCACCTGCGGCAATTGATTGGGAAAAAGCCACAAAGCTCTTAAAATAAAGTACTCGAACCGTGGCACTTTTGCTTGAATACTAACCCTCGAACAATATTTGAATAGCTAACTAAGGGTTGTAAGTGGTTTTCTCAAAGACTTTTTGGTTCGACAGCTGTCCGTTAAAAATTGAATCACAAGATGGCGGTCATTTTCGCATGATTGTATTAGTTGTTTTGTGTTGTTGTTTTATAGACTGGAGACGAGCGAGAAATCTTTGTCATGCATCAAATAAGGAACTTAGTTACCATTTAAGGAATTCGTCTCAAGGTTTTCAAACTCATTTAATTTATGAAGACAAAAAGAACGAAATCACTACCGTGAAAATGTGATCATTTGAATTCCTCCAAGAATTATTCATGATTAGAAAAACTAGATCAAACACTTGAAAGAGTTCTTCCTCCAAGAATTATTCATGATTAGAGAAACTAGATCAAACACTTGAAAGAGTTCTTCCTCCAAGAATTATTCATGATTAGAAAAACTAGATCAAACACTTGAAAGAGTTCTTCCTCCAAGAATTATTCATGATTAGAGAAACTAGATCAAACACTTGAAAGAGTTCTTCCTCCGAGAATTATTCATGATTAGAGAAACTAGATCAAACACTTGAAAGAGTTCTTCCTCCAAGAATTATTCATGATTAGAGAAACTAGATCAAACACTTGAAAGAGTTCTTCCTCCAAGAATTATTCATTGTGACAGTTTTGTTACAAAGGGACAAATAAATAACCGCTGACCAACATACCTGCAGTCGTTTTTGAGTAGCACTGTTAGCATCTGCTTTGACACGACATGCCAATAACAATTGCGCAGTAGACGAAGCAACTTGATTGGCTCCTGCGATGAGCCTTTCTTCACTGGCGTTACCTTGGACAGCGGCATTAGCTGCGTCACAGAGTGTCTGCGTTGCTGCTGCTACGGTACGTGCCTGGGTAGACAGACAAAACATTGAAAAACGTTCAAAGAAGGAACATTATTAGTTAGAATATGGATAAATAAATGTGGCTAATAAAATGTCATATCTAGCACCAGATGAAAGTCTAGTTATACTCGCAGGATGTATTCTAACAAAAACCCGTATAATGTAGCAAAATTCATTTCCTCACTCGTATGTTCGGCAAATTCCAATTTTCTATTCCATTTTCTGAATTCTGTAAGTATTTCCGAGATGTATCCTGACATTTCCTCTCCCTAATTCCCTTTACTACGCATGCTCTTACGAGTCACTTACCGCTGACACGAGACCAAACGACCACTGATTATCTTCTCTGGCGTCCGATGAAGCAGAAAATACCTACAAAGCAAATCACCACTTAGAATGAATATAATGTATGTAGTGATGCTAGACAATGTGGGACTGAATGAATAGAGTAAGGCGCAAGCGTAGTGTCTTACTTACCCTCCCTGTAGCATCACCACTTAGAATGAATATAATGTATGTAGTGATGCTAGACAATGTGGGACTGAATGAATAGAGTAAGGCGCAAGCGTAGTGTCTTACTTACCCTCCCTGAAGCTACAAGTTCTCTCTGTGCAGCTGAGGCGCTCTTGACCAGAGCTACAGTAGCAGATGTGATGGCTTTTGCAACTTCGAGGATTTGTTCTTCGAAATTAAGCGACTCATCGGCTTGCTGAGAAAACATAAAACACAGTTTCTAAGAAAACCATTTCCAAAGGACAAGGTCTATACAGGTCTATACAGAGCAGTAAAATAGATTACATGAACAGCCTGCATGGGACAATAGTCGAGAGTTTCAATGTCCCACACAATCACATCACAACACACCAACAAAACACGGCAAAATAGTGTTATCTGCCATCTTTATATATCGCTGACCACAAATATTTCGTTGCACCCAATGCCTTCGGAGTCTATCGTAAAATACTGATTGGTCTTCCGAACGTGCGAAGGAAGTTTACCGAAGCTGGATTTCCTTCAGTTTATCACAGTTCAAACTTCGTTTTATGATCGAAAAGCAATCGGAAACTGATCAAGTTGGCAGATCTAAGTAACTAGAAAGTAACGACTAGATATCCACGTGCAACCAAACGGTTTCCAGCCGTGCTCCTTTGAAACACCAAGACAAGATTTATCAGCAACATCCAGTCACCGAATACTTATAGTCTCACCTTGGGTCTTGGTTTTGGTTTGAGTTCGGCTAGTTTACGAGCAGCAGCCTCGATTGCCGCTGCGGCACCAAGCAGCTCATTCTCAGCGATGACATTAGGATCTTCAGGGTTCACCCAATCAGAACCTGCAATTTCGGTGGGAAAAACGTCACACAATCGCAGACAAAGAGTGACAGACGTCATGCAATACATCAAAGGGTTGCTATTAATCGGTACCTTTTAGTAGCTCAGCGTTCCGTACGAGTTTCCCTACTTTGTCAGCGACATTCTTTGATAAAGGCATCAAACGTGCTTTCTTGTCGGGGGATGGTTTTTGAATTATCTAAATGAAAGACACATTAGAAGGTTGAAAAGATAGAGATGACATGGTC
>JAUJYZ010000034.1:400000-430000 GCA_033675265.1 Actinostola sp. cb2023
ATTTCTGAATGTATTTTATAAAATAAATACAACTGTGACGTCATTACCGTGTTTGCATAGCCTGATGCAAACACGGTAACAGCCAATCAGATCACAGAGATTTCTGAATGTATTTTATAAAATAAATACAACTGTGACGTCATTACCGTGTTTGCATAGCTTGATGCAAACACGGGTAACAGCCAATCAGATCACAGAGATTTCTGAATGTATTTTATAAAATAAATACAACTGTGACGTCATTACCGTGTTTGCATAGCCTGATGCAAACACGGGTAACAGCCAATCAGATCACAGAGATTTCTGAATGTATTTTATAAAATAAATACAACTGTGACGTCATTACCGTGTTTGCATAGCCTGATGCAAACACGGGTAACGGCCAATCAGATCACAGAGATTTCTGAATGTATTTTATAAAATAAATACAACTGTGACGTCATTACCGTGTTTGCATAGCCTGATGCAAACACGGGTAACAGCCAATCAGATCACAGAGATTTCTGAATGTATTTTATAAAATAAATACAACTGTGACGTCATTACCGTGTTTGCATAGCCTGATGCAAAACACACGGGTAACAGCCAATCAGATCACAGAGATTTCTGAATGTATTTTATAAAATAAATACAACTGTGACGTCATTACCGTGTTTGCATAGCCTGATGCAAACACGGGTAACGGCCAATCAGATCACAGGGATTGCTGAATGTATTTTATAAATATTACCATGTCCTGCGCTCGACGTGTGAGCTCCTTCATCGCTTTGGTCATTCGTTCTTGGTAATACACAAATGGTTGAACTGGTTCACGTATCTTGGCATCAACTGCATCCATCAGAGGACTATTCATCTGTCAATCAAATGACGTCACATTAGATATGTGACCATTGCTGATCAACACAGCGGGTCAAGTGAAGATAGAGGACTGAGCCTTTTACATTGCGACGATTAAAAGTATGACCACCGTGTCCGATCCCATGATGCCTTGCACCATTGGTTTACATGCTAAAACTATAGAATACAGACTTTAAATACAACACAGTTTTGTTGATGTCAATGATGGTTCAAAAGGCTTTTCTTCTGATCAGAAATCTCTTTCAAATGTCAACTTTGTGAGCGCAAAGGACTTGGACACAGGGTCTTTAATATATTTGCATTCTTCCATGGCCGTTATTAGCCAATCAGCTTACGACAATACATTCTATTGGTCAAAGGTGGTGTCAATGACTGTACTTACACTGGTTAATGTCTTGCTGATACTGTCCACTAACCCTGACACCACACCTGACTCGCTCGCTTCTTTCTCCACGGTGTCATTCAAGTCTCGTAAAGCGTCTTTCATACTTTCAGCTGCCTCGTCAATGGCTGGATGAACGTCTGTACTCTGTTGAATTACAACATTGTAAATACGTGAATACACAGCTAACGAGACCAACAAGGCTATGACGTCCCATTTTTTAAATACTGCGCCCAAAAAGATTGTATCGAAATTATATTAAAGTGACTTTTAGAAAATCAACGAGACAATTCAAGAAAATTGCTGGGTCACACAACACTCATAGAGTAACGCCACCCTGTCACTCTATAGTAACACCATACCTTAGGGTTACCACCTCCAGCTTTAGTAGCGTACATCATCTGAGCAGTACACTCTACCATCTGGTCACACAACACTCATAGAGTAACGCCACCCTGTCACTCTATAGTAACACCATACCTTAGGGTTACCGCCTCCCACGCCGGGTCAGCTGGCACCGAAATAGCGACATCTTGTACAAACTTTTTCAGGATTCATCTGATCGAAGTCAAACTTACCAAAATAGCAGATTTGCCAATTCCCAACAATCGTATGTTTTTGTTTTTTTAATTTCAACAGTTTTTGGCGGGAAAATGATGTCTTTAAGTAACGGTCAAAAACTTAGATTCACTTTATAGAAAATTTTGTTAATGTTTCTGAAAGATCTCGGACAGGTTGATTGAATGGCGAATTTTTTTTTGACCTACCCTTATTTGTTCAAGAGTTATTTCACCACAAAATGTGCATATTTTCTAAAAATAGCAACAAAATGGCGGAAAATTCAAATTTCAAGATTCAATATTTCTTAAACGAAGAAGGGAACGTCGATAGTTTTTTCGCCATTCAATCAACCTGTCCAAGATCTTTCAGAAACATTAATAAAATTTTCTATAAAGTGAATATAAGTTTTTGACCGTTACTTTAAGACATCATTTACCCGCCAAAAGCTGTTGAAATTAAAAAAACAAAAACATACGATTGTTGGAAATTGGCAAATCTGCTATTTCGGTAAGTTTGACTTCGATCAGATGAATCCTGAAAAAGTTTGTACAAGATGTCGCTATTTCGGTGCCAGCACACTCTACCATCTGGTCACACACACTCATAGAGTAATGCCACCCTGTCACTCTATAGTAACACCATACCTTAGGGTTCTCCAGTTTTAGCAGCGTACATCATCTGAGCAGCACACTCTACCATCTGGTCACACAACACTCATAGAGTAACGCCACCCTGTCACTCTATAGTAACACCATACCCTGTCACTCTATAGTAACACCCTTAGGGTTACCACCTCCAGTTTTAGTAGCGTACATCATCTGAGCAGCACACTCTACCGCCTGGTCACACAACACTCATAGAGTAACGCCACCCTGTCACTCTATAGTAACACCATACCTTAGGGTTACCGCCTCCAGCTTTAGTAGTGCACATCATCTGAGCAGCACACTCTACCATCTGGTCACACAACACTCATAGAGTAACGCCACCCTGTCACTCTATAGTAACACCATACCTTAGGGTTACCACCTCCAGTTTTAGTAGCGTACATCATCTGAGCAGCACACTCTACCGCCTGGTCACACAACACTCATAGAGTAACGCCACCCTGTCACTCTATAGTAACACCATACCTTAGGGTTACCGCCTCCAGCTTTAGTAGTGCACATCATCTGAGCAGCACACTCTACCATCTGGTCACACAACACTCATAGAGTAACGCCACCCTGTCACTCTATAGTAACACCATACCTTAGGGTTACCGCCTCCAGCTTTAGTAGCGTACATCATCTCAGCAGCACACTCTACCGCCTGGTCACACAACACTCATAGAGTAACGCCACCCTGTCACTCTATAGTAACACCATACCTTAGGGTTACCGCCTCCAGCTTTAGTAGCGTACATCATCTCAGCAGCACACTCTACCGCCTGGTCACACAACACTCATAGAGTAACGCCACCCTGTCACTCTATAGTAACACCATACCTTAGGTTTACCGCCTCCAGCTTTAGTAGGGTACATCATCTGAGCAGCACACTCTACCGCCTGGTCACACAACACTCATAGAGTAACGCCACCCTGTCACTCTATAGTAACACCATACCTTAGGGTTACCACCTCCAGTTTTAGTAGTGCACATCATCTGAGCAGCACACTCTACCGCCTGGTCACACAACACTCATAGAGTAATGCCACCCTGTCACTCTATAGTAACACCATACCTTAGGGTTACCACCTCCAGCTTTAGTAGTGCACATCATCTGAGCAGCACACTCTACCGCCTGGTCACACAACACTCATAGAGTAACGCCACCCTGTCACTCTATAGTAACACCATACCTTAGGGTTACCACCTCCAGCTTTAGTAGCGTACATCATCTGAGCAGCACACTCTGCCACCGTCTTTGTTTGATCCAACAAGTCAGCCTTACGTTGATCGTTGTTCATAAGAGACGCTGTGCCAATAGTAGCGTCGCATAGAGGTACTAGGAAGTCGGTTAGTTTAGCTACCTGGATGTAATAATTCACTATTTTAAGTATTGTGAAAAATGTACTGTGCTTTCAGATGTAAAGTCATGTGTTTGTGACAAAATCTGGCACAAAAGTTAAAGTAGGAAGGCAATGGTTGGTTGTGGTCATGAGTGAGACAGGCAGTAGGGTATAGTAAGGTAGAGTAAAGAAGGGCACAGTACGGTAGAGACAGTAGGAACAGCAGGGACAACAGTGACATTAGGGACAGGAGAGACAGCAGGGACAGCATGGACAGCAAGGACAGTAGGGACAGCATGGACAGTAGGGACAGCATGGACAGTAGGGGCAACATGGACAGTAGGGACAGCATGGACAGCATGGACAGCATGGACAGTAGGGACAGCATGGACAGTAGGGACAGCATGGACAGTAGGGGCAGCATGGACAGTAGGGGCAGCATGGACAGTAGGGACAGCATGGACAGTAGGGACAGCATGGACAGTAGGGACAGTAGGGACAGCATGGACAGTAGGGACAGCATGGACAGTAGGGACAGCATGGACAGTAGGGGCAGCATGGACAGTAGGGACAGCATGGACAACATGGACAGTAGGGGTAGCATGGACAGTAGGGGCAGCATGGACAGTAGGGACAGCATGGACAGCATGGACAGTAGGGACAGCATGGACAGTAGGGGCAGCATGGACAGTAGGGACAGCATGGACAACATGGACAGTAGGGACAGCATGGACAGTAGGGACAACATGGACAGTAGGGACAACATGGACAGTAGGGACAACATGGACAGTAGGGACAGCATGGACAGCATGGACAGTAGGGACAGCATGGACAGTAGGGGCAGCATGGACAGTAGGGACAACATGGACAGTAGGGACAACATGGACAGTAGGGGCAGCATGGACAGTAGGGGCAGCATGGACAGTAGGGACAGCATGGACAGTAGGGACAACATGGACAGTAGGGACAGCATGGACAGTAGGGACAACATGGACAGTAGGGACAACATGGACAGTAGGGGCAGTAGGGTATTGTAGAAGTGACTGAGGTAAAGTAAGTATATATGTTTCTTACTTTGTGCCCAACATTCTCTGGTTGTGTCTTTGCTGCTACAGCCAGTGGATCGACGTTATCACTAATTTGATACAAATTCTGCTGCATCTTGACTTGGTAACCCTGTGGTAAACGTTGAGTGGTTAAACAGTCGTTTAAGGAAGCATTTCTCCCCAAATCACAGAAAATATAACTAAAAAGGGCGAGGGCACCTACTCGTAATGTGTTGTCTGTTCTTGGTTGCAGTCCTTCGCTTATACTAGCGAGTGACGCCTGGTCAAGATCGTTGATAACCTGGTTAATTTTATCGAGAGCTTCGTCACATTCTCTCTGTCCAGGAGCGTTATCCCTGTAAAGATCCATAAATTAATAAAATTTTCGAAGGACAATTGCTAGTCTTTCAGTGAAGGGGAGAGTCATGACGTTCTTCTCAGCGTCTGTTCTGGTCAGCGGTCGATATAGTGGTGGCATCAGCCTGTAGGTTTTTCTTTCGGCGGTATTCTATCAAAATTAATTCCTCCTCAAGCCTACCAATGCTATAACTAACAGCAAGAAATATAAATTAACACCTAAATAGTTTACCCCCCCCCCCCCCCCAATATAATGCCTCACTAGGGGAGGGGTTAAACTAATCATCTACATACTTGATGGCTGTTATAAGTCTTTTCATAGCATCAGCCACGCCTTTAGCAGACTGTTGTAGTTGATACATGGCTTGCTGGTCCTTAGGATCAACCACACCTAACTTGGCTGCATTAAAGTAGTTGATACCAGTCGTCGCTACTGATTTCCCGGCCATTATCACAGGAACCTGGGCCGAGCGAGCCTGAAGTTAGAAAGAAGATAAAAATAAATAAATAGATGTTTAAAGTGCCAAGTGTTTATAGCAGTACCGCCCAAGTGGGGACACGACTCTCGTACTCACTTCTTACTACATTCTTTATTCTATACACCCAACACTCATCTCACTAGTGGGGACAAGATTCACACTCCTTACTACATTCTATATTCTATACACCCAACACTCATCTCACTAGTGGGGACAAGATTCACACTCCTTACTACATTCTATATTCTATACACCGACACTCATCTCACTAGTTCGTTTTTATTGAGGAAGGAAAACCGGAGTACCCGGAGAAAAACTCTCGAAGCAAGGGAAAGAACGAACTGACAAACACAACCCACATGAAGCGCTCTGTCCGTGAATTGAACCAGGCACCACAGCAGTGTGAGGCATAACCATTCGGCCACCCTTATTCTCAAGTCAAAAGGATGAATTAATAACACAAATCTCAAGGTACAGAACGCTGTGCTCTTGTGCATTGTTTCCCTTATTGCTTAGTTGCAATGGCAAATGACATAGCGGAAAAACTCCAAAGCTGCTGTTTTCATACAGTTTTCATTAACTGGCAATGATACATCAAAAACTGCAATATTATTGATACATTTGTGCTACCATTACCCAGAACTTGTGGCAAAATCTTATTTAAGTTACAGTAAAGCTTCCCGGAGATATTTACGAAAACGATGGTTTTTCTGCTGATCAAAATGTCACCTTTCCAAAAGTACAAGTCCTTATATCTCTGAGACCCATCCACCGAATTTTGGTGACATTTGACATTTTGTTATTTGAGCATAAAAGGGCTTGTATACAAAATATTGAGCTTAACGACCTATAGGTGTCCTTATTAGAAGAGGCTATAAAACGTTTTTCCGCTCTGTTATGTCAAATATATTTTGTCTTTGCTTCACAACAACATCAGTTGATGATGACGATTATTACTATTAATATATAAGTAGATAGCTACCTCGTCACTTATCTTGGCTGGCACTGATGCAAATTCAGATGACAGCGCATATGCTGTTAGGCTATGTACGCTGTTCCGTAATGGTCTGGTAGCGTCGGCGCACGACAATCGGTTGCCTTCGTTCATGTTTCCAGCAAATGTCTGATAATAAAATATAAAGACAACTAAGATAATGCATGCTGAAAGACCACAACATATCAAAGAATAAGAAGTAAATTCTGTACAAAGTTACAAATAAGAAGTAGTGTAACAAATCAAAGTGGTCAATTTTGCGTTCACGTGGTTTGTGTAGTTCAGTTCATGGTCACATAACATGATGGTTGTAATAAATTGTGAGAACTACCTTGATATTCTTTACAAGTGCAGCAGTATTATTAGCCACGTCCTTGGCTGACTGGACAAACTGTCTCTTAGCAGCAGGGTTGCTGGTCTTGGCTGATGCTGTTTTACATGCATTGCAAAGGGCTGATGTGTGTTTGGCTACTGACGTAGCTGCAGCTAGTACCTAGAAGATCAACACAGTAGCAATACTGGATGAACTTGTGGATTTATGGACTCAATGCAACGCTAAGAAAATGTTTTGGGTTCGTGAAACTTCGCGGCTCCTTTAGCCATCCCCTTCCTTCCCCCATCTCTCCTCCCCTCCCCCATCTCCCCTCCCCATGACACGCAGGTGAATAGACCATCCTACCTTCTGTTGACTAGAATCAGGATCCAGCAAACTAGAACAAGCATCATTGATCTCGTTACGAGCTTTGAGAAATTTATCTTGATCGATGAGACCTGGACGTCCAGCAACACTTGACGGGTCTGCAACAGCGACCAGGTACGCTGCCTGGAAAACAAAGAGACTATGCTATTCAGGTGTATATGAACAATATGACACAATAAATAAACTGACTGAGGATTACTGACTGAGGATTATTATTATTATTAGAGAAACTATTAAATAAGAAACCCCCCAAAATTAGGAGCAAGGGTGGCTTAGTTGGTTAGTGCTGGGCCTGTAGCTCAGTGTAGCTTTAAATACCAGTAGAACGGAACTCTGATGGAGGGAGGGGGTAAAAGGCCACACCGTTTGCCTCCTGGGAGAACAGTTTTGACTGAAGGGGTTACGGACATTAAATATGAGTACCTTTGAGATTTGAGATTTATATGTAATGCGCTTTTTCAAGAATTAAATTATTATTATTATATTATTAATTTTTTACATATACAACAAGGATGTTTACTAGGTACTGTAGTAGTCTCAACTTCTACGTTGTTCTTGAGTGAACATCTCAGCCATGGAAACACAAGTCAAGTAATGGTTTATCTTAATAATAATAATAATAATACATTTTATATAGCGCCACTATCCATAACAATGATCAGAGCACTTAGAATGCTAATTAAAACCTAAAAATATATATACATAACTAAAAAATAATTAGTGAGTCGTTCTCATCTCAGTCCTGTTATACCAGAGATACATTGGTATTATCGAGGTAATCAGTTACCTAAGTAATAGTTTATCTTAGCGAGTCATTCTCATCTCAGCCCTGTTATACCAGAGATACAGAATCAGTTACAGTTTATCTTAGCAAGTCATTCTCATCTCAGCCCTGTTATACCAGAGATACATTGGTATCAAGGTAATCAGTTATACCTGGTAGTATCGAGGTATCAGTTACCTTAGTAATAGTTTTATCTTAAGAGTCATTCTCATCTCAGCCCTGTTATACCAGAGATACATTGGTATTATCGAGGTAATCAGTTACCTGAGTAATAGTTTATCTTAGCAAGTCATTCTCATCTCAGCCCTGTTATACCAGAGATACATTGGTATTATCGAGGTAATCAGTTACCTAAGTAATAGTTTATCTTAGCGAGTCGTTCTCATCTCAGCCCTGTTATACCAGAGATACATTGGTATTATCGAGGTAATCAGTTACCTAAGTAATAGTTTATCTTAGCGAGTCGTTCTCATCTCAGCCCCGTTATACCAGAGATACATTGGTATTATCGAGGTAATCAGTTACCTAAGTAATAGTTTATCTTAGCAAGTCATTCTCATCTCAGCCCTGTTATACCAGAGATACATTGGTATTATCGAGGTAATCAGTTACCTAAGTAATAGTTTATCTTAGCAAGTCATTCTCATCTCAGCCCTGTTATACCAGAGATACATTGGTATTATCGAGGTAATCAGTTACTAAGTAATAGTTTATCTTAGCGAGTCGTTCTCATCTCAGCCCCGTTATACCAGAGATACATTGGTATTATCGAGGTAATCAGTTACCTAAGTAATAGTTTATCTTAGTGAGTCGTTCTCATCTCAGCCCCGTTATACCAGAGATACATTGGTATTATCGAGGTAATCAGTTACCTAAGTAATAGTTTATCTTAGCAAGTCATTCTCATCTCAGCCCTGTTATACCAGAGATACATTGGTATTAGGTTATCGTTAGGTAGTTTATCAGTCATTTATCTCCTAAGTAATAGTTTATCTTAGCAAGTCATTCTCATCTCAGCCCTGTTATACCAGAGATACATTGGTATTATCGAGGTAATCAGTTATCGTTTATCTTAGGTAATCAGTTACCTAAGTAATAGTTTATCTTAGCGAGTCGTTCTCATCTCAGCCCCGTTATACCAGAGATACATTGGTATTATCAAGGTAATCAGTTACCTAAGTAATAGTTTATCTTAGTGAGTCGTTCTCATCTCAGCCCCGTTATACCAGAGATACATTGGTATTATCGAGGTAATCAGTTACCTAAGTAATAGTTTTAATATCTTAGTGAGTCGTTCTCATCTCAGCCTCCAGAGATACATTGTTATTATCAAGGTAATCAGTTACCTAAGTAATACATTAGCGAGTATTATCTCAGGTTATACCAGAGATACATTGGTATTATTACCTAAGTAATAGTTTATCTTAGCGAGTCATTCTCATCTCAGCCCTGTTATACCAGAGATACATTGGTATTATCGAGGTAATCAGTTACCTAAGTAATAGTTTATCTTAGCGAGTCATTCTCATCTCAGCCCTGTTATACCAGAGATACATTGGTATTATCGAGGTAATCAGTTACCTAAGTAATAGTTTATCTTAGCGAGTCGTACCTAAGTATAGTTTATCTTAGCGAGTCGTTCTCATCTCAGCCCATACCCATTGGTATTATCAAGGTTATACCAGAGATACATTGGTATTATCATTAGGTAATCAGTTACCTAAGTAATAGTTTATCTTAGCGAGTCATTCTCATCTCAGCCCTGTTATACCAGAGATACATTGGTATTATCGAGGTAATCAGTTACCTAAGTAATAGTTTAGTCGTTCTCATCTCAGCCCTGTTATACCAGAGATACATTGGTATTATCAAGGAGTCGTCATCTCAGCCCTGTTATCTCATAGTTTATCTTAGCGAGTCGTTCTCATCGTTATACCAGAGATACATTGGTATTATCAAGGTAATCAGTTACCTAAGTAATAGTTTATCTTAGTGAGTCATTCTCATCTCAGCCCTGTTATACCAGAGATACATTGGTATTATCGAGGTAATCAGTTACCTAAGTAATAGTTTATCTTAGTGAGTCGTTCTCATCTCAGTTATACCCATTGGCCCCATTGGTATTATAGGTAAGAGTTACCATTGGTTTATTAGTGAGGTCATCTCAGCCCTGTTATACCAGAGATACATTGGTATTATCAAGGTAATCAGTTACCTAAGTAATAGTTTATCTTAGTGAGTCGTTCTCATCTCAGCCCCGTTATACCAGAGATACATTGGTATTATCGAGGTAATCAGTTACCTAAGTAATAGTTTATCTTAGTGAGTCGTTCTCATCTCAGTTATACCAGAGATACATTGGTATTATCAGGTAATCAGTTACCTAAGTAATAGTTTATCTTAGTGAGTCGTTCAGTTATACCAGAGATACATTGGTATTATCGAGGTAATCAGTTACCTAAGTAATAGTTTATCTTAGTTAGCCCCGTTACAGAGATAGATTATCGAGGTACAGTGAGTCATTCTCATCTCAGCCCTGTTATACCAGAGATACATTGGTATTATCGAGGTAATCAGTTACCTAAGTAATAGTTTATCTTAGTGAGTCGTTCTCATCTCAGCCCTGTTATACCAGAGATACATTGGTATTATCGAGGTAATCAGTTACCTAAGTAATAGTTTATCTTAGTGAGTCGTTCTCATCTCAGCCCTGTTATACCAGAGATACATTGGTATTATCGAGGTAATCAGTTACCTAAGTAATAGTTTATCTTAGCAAGTCATTCTCATCTCAGCCCTGTTATACCAGAGATACATTGGTATTATCGAGGTAATCAGTTACCTGCGCAGCAGACTCTGTTAGCGCACACACAGCATCAGAAGCTCGTCGTACTGTCGAGTCAAACCTATTGTAGTCAGCTGATTTGATGGTGTCAGATATGACAGGCATGGCCTCAGCAAGGTCCTATACACATACAAGTATCAATCAATCAATCAATCAATCAGATAGGGTTATAAGAAAGATGATGATGATCATAATGATGTTGTTGGTCATATTGATTAGAATGGCAATGATGGATTTCGATGATGATGCAACCTATGATAATAGTGAGATGTTTTGATTATGATGGTGATGATGATAATTGTGATGGTGATGTTGACAGCGATGACTAGCACAACTGGATAGATGGATGGATGGATAGAAGGATGGATGGATGGATAGATGGATGGATAAAAGGATGGACAGATGGATGGATAGAAGGATGGATGGATGGATAGATGGATGGATAGATGGATGGATAGAAGGATGGATGGATAGATGGATGGATGGATGGATGGATGGATGGATGGATGGATGGATGGATGGATGGATGGATGGATGGATATGAATGGTATAGATGGATGGAAAGAAGGATGGATGGATGGATAGATGGATGGATAGATGGATGGATAGAAGGATGGATGGATAGAAGGATGGATGGATGGATGGATGGATGGATGGATATGAATGGTATAGATGGATGGATAGAAGGATGGATGGATAGAAGGATGGATGGATGGATGGATGGATATGAATGGTATAGATGGATGGAAAGAAGGATGGATGGATGGATAGATGGATTAGTGATTTCCATGGTTTAATAACACTAACCCTTGACTCCCTAGTGACTGTATCTAAGCAGTCCATGGTTTAATAACACTAACCCTTGACTCCCTAGTGACTGTATCTAAGCAGATGGTTTAATAACACTAACCCTTGACTCCCTAGTGACTGTATCTGCAGTCCATGGTTTAATAACACTAACCCTTGACTCCCTAGTGACTGTATCTAAGCAGTCCATGGTTTAATAACACTAACCCTTGACTCCCTAGTGACTGTATCTAAGCAGTCCATGGTTTAATAACACTAACCCTTGACTCCCTAGTGACTGTATCTAAGCAGTCCATGGTTTAATAACACTAACCCTTGACTCCCTAGTGACTGTATCTAAGCAGTCCATGGTTTAATAACACTAACCCTTGACTCCCTAGTGACTGTATCTAAGCAGTCGAAATAAGTGTCATCATTGACGGGCTCCGCTGGATTCTCCAGCACGCTATTCATCGCCTGCAAACAGAAATACAACCAATATCAACTATTGTCACTTGCTTACTCCCTTGTTGTTTACGTCTTCCAACGAGCCTGTTCTTACAGCAGAGCAGATTTCGTATGACTGTGAAAAACTTACAGCACGCACGTGTTGTGAAGGTTCTGTCACAGGCAGCCCAACATAATATGTATTGCACGTGCGTGCTCTACCACAGGCAGCCCAACATAATATGTATTGCACGTGCGTGCTCTACCACAGGAAACCCATCCAAAAGAAGATGTGCACATACAAATATATATTTTAAAATGTTATTTATTATAAGTAGCCTCAGAAGCAATGGTTGGGCTGTCTGTGACCATATCTGCCGTGACCGTGTTGTGACCATGCTGCGACAGTGCCATGTTTTTATCACATAGTTATATGAAATCTGCTGTATATGCTTCTGCGCCGATACTATATATCTCACTAGTCATTCCAATGTACATCTGTACTTACCTGGATATTGCGTACAGCGTTATCACACTCTTTCTGTCCAGGAGCAGCTGACATACATGCATTCAACAACATGTTGATACTATCAGTAACGCCCCTAAGATAAAACAGAAAGGGTTCAGATGTATAGCCAGTGACAAATGGTGGGGCAGGGGGGGGGGGGGGGGGGGGGGGGGGTTGAATCCACCGTCCAGATAGTACCCGGGTATGTTGGTAATATCAGTGTTTATGACTTGGAAGAACAGTGCTTTGTATTACTAATTCTTTGCCTCTAATCGTTATTGTTTAACTCCAATGATTTGCACAGCTTGATGACCTCTATTCCTTTAGAAGGAAACTACCCATTCTGTCATTGTTTTACTATCCAATGATTTGCACAGCTTGATGACTTCTATTCCTTTAGAAGGAAACTACCCATTCTGTCATTGTTTTACTATCTATTCCTTTAGAAGGAAACTACCCATTCTGTCATTGTTTAACTCCAATGATTTGCACAGCTTGATGACCTCTATTCCTTTAGAAGGAAACTACCCATTCTGTCATTGTTTTACTATCTAAGCTTACAGTATTATCTTACCTTGCGGCGTTAGCTAAGGCATTCTTAGCGTTTGGTGCGTTAGGATCGGTAACAAGTGACTTGACAGCGAGTAGTAGTTTACTTGATGCGGTAGATGTGTTTTTTAGGTTACGTACCATGGAACCCTTAGCCGCTTCATCCTGGAAAACAAATAATACACACGTAAAACATCAATCCACTGTGAACAGCTTGAATTGTTTTAGATTATTTACAACTCTCAGGTTTTCAGTAATTGTTGAAACATCCCCTCCCTCCTCTCCCCCACTCTATACAGTTCCCAAACTATCCAAATAAGTCTGCCTAATAGTAGGCCCTCCAAAGCTATGGGCCTTCCCTGTAATTAGGTCAGCGGCACAAAAAGCATGATGAAAATTAAAAGAGAGACAGAAACAGCATATTCCACAGGAAGCACAAAGCTGTCCAGAGGATCGTCATAACTATACAGTGCTGAAGACAGACTAACCGGTGCTTGCCCAGCAAGAGTAAGACCACTGTCCACAAGATCTTGATACGATACTGAGAACTTCTTAGTAGAGTGCGCAAGTTGATTAGGTGTACCACGTGATGCAGTAACTAGTTCACCAGCCGCAGCGTTCAGAGCAGCTCCAGTCTGGCTTACTCGTTCTTGTACTTGATGGTACGGTTTGTTCGTAGCAGGGAACTGTAGAAAGGAACAAATGAATGGTAGGTCTTGGTACCTTATATTGACGGCACATTGAGGTACAGTCGAACCTCTCCACAACGGCCACCTCGGGACAAAATTTTGTGACTGTTGTGTAGAGGTGGCCGTTGTGTAAAGGTGGCCGTTGTGTAGAGATGGCTGTTGTGTAGAAGTGGCCATTGTGTAGAGGTGGCCGTTGTGTAGAGGTGGCCGTTGTATAGAGGTGGCCATTGTATAGAGGTGGCCATTGTGTAGAAGTGGCCATTGTGTAGAGGTGGCCGTTGTGTAGAGGTGGCCATTGTATAGAGGTGGCCATTGTGTAGAAGTGGCCATTGTGTAGAGGTGGCCGTTGTATAGAGGTGGACGTTGTGTAGAGGTGGTCGTTGTATAGAAGTGGCCATTGTGTAGAGGTGGCCGTTGTGTAGAGGTGGACGTTGTGTAGAGGTGGTCGTTGTATAGAGGTGCCGTTGTGTAGAGGTGGCCGTTGTATAGAGGTGGCCATTGTATAGAGGTGGCCATTGTGTAGAAGTGGCCATTGTGTAGAGGTGGCCGTTGTGTAGAAGTGGCCATTGTGTAGAGGTGGACGTTGTGTAGAGGTGGTCGTTGTATAGAGGTGCCGTTGTGTAGAGGTGGCCGTTGTATAGAGGTGGCCATTGTATAGAGGTGGCCATTGTGTAGAAGTGGCCATTGTGTAGAGGTGGCCATTGTATAGAGGTGGCCGTTGTGTAGAGGTGGTCGTTGTATAGAGGTGCCGTTGTGTAGAGGTGGCCGTTGTATAGAGGTGGCCATTGTGTAGAGGTGGCTGTTGTATAGACGTGGCCGTTGTATAGAGGTGGCCGTTGTGTAGAGGTGGCTGTTGTATAGATGTGGCCGTTGTATAGAGGTGGACGTTGTGTAGAGGTGGCCGTTGTGTAGAAAACGAATAAATGTATGGGTGCGCTGGTGGTCGGGACAAAAAACTCTGACCATTACAGAGTAGAGGTGGCCGTTAGTAGATGTTCGACTGTAGAAAAATAGCAGCCCATTTATCGTATTCCTAGAATTTCATGTAGTGATGAATTGAAGACATTCATCGACCAAAAATGGTTCATCGTTCTACTACTTCTCTCACCTCCCTTCTTGCCAAAGCCTGATTGGATGAAGATACCGCTTTGATGGCTTCTTCAACGTCTCGTTGTCCAGGCAGACAGTTTACGCAGTTGTTGAGAGCGTTCGACACGTTCTTGGCGACCTTTAAATGAACAAGTTCAATATGAAAGAACAAACAAACAATCGTAACGGCAACCCTAGAGGGGCTGGTTACAAGGGACCACTAGAAGTACCCTAGAGGGGCTGGTTACAAGGGACCACTAGAAGTACCCTAGAGAGGCTGGTTACAAGGGACCACTAGAAGTACCCTAGAGGGGCTGGTTACAAGGGACCACTAGAAGTACCCTAGAGGGGCTGGTTACAAGGGACCACTAGAAGTACCCTAGAGGGGCTGGTTACAAGGGATCACTAGAAGTACCCTAGAGGGGCTGGTTACAAGGGACCACTAGAAGTACCCTAGAGGGGCTGGTTACAAAGGACCACTAGAAGTACCCTAGAGAGGCTGGTTACAAGGGACCACTAGAAGTACCCTAGAGGGGCTGGTTACAAGGGACCACTAGAAGTACCCTAGAGAGGCTGGTTACAAGGGATCACTAGAAGTACCCTAGAGAGGCTGGTTACAAGGGACCACTAGAAGTACCCTAGAGGGGCTGGTTACAAGGGACCACTAGAAGTACCCTAGAGAGGCTGGTTACAAGGGATCACTAGAAGTAACCTAGAGGGGCTGGTTACAAGGGACCACTAGAAGTAACCTAGATGGGCTGGTTACAAAGGACCACTAGAAGTAACCTAGAGGGGCTGGTTACAAGGGACCACTAGAAGTACCCTAGAGGGGCTGGTTACAAGGGATCACTAGAAGTAACCTAGAGGGGCTGGTTACAAGGGACCACTAGAAGTAACCTAGAGGGGCTGGTTACAAGGGACCACTAGAAGTACCCTAGAGGGGCTGGTTACAAGGGACCACTAGAAGTACCCTAGAGAGGCTGGCTACAAGGGATCGCTAGAAGTACCCTAGAGGGGCTGGTTAGACTACTAGAAGTACTGTTCAACATATTCTGTACTGGTTCAAACGTTTTACAATTGCATTGTCACTAGTCGTGGATGGTGCACTAGATGTATCTAGATGTGCAGCATTATCTTACCTGTGCCAGTCGTTGTTGGTTGTTAGGGTCACCAGGATTGGCTAAAGCATTCTTGGCTTCCTGGATCAGCTTCCCTGATTCAACAATCACGTTACGTGCAGCTTCGATAATTTTTTTCCGTGCGTTTTTGTCAGGCGTTCCTCCCGCTACTCCGCGGACTGACGACGTCAGAATCTTGAGAGCATTTGCTGTGTCACGTGCTGCTGTGCCAGTAAACTTTTCATTACCCTAAAATATGGAATAATCTAATATATATTCTGACATAACACCACATACTATATACAATATGAGCAGCCGATCTGTATGGGATTTACAAACTCGAGCCGTAGGCAAGCCGTAGGCGAGAGTTTGTAAATCCCATACAGATCGGATGCGAATATTGTATATTACTTATCGAATCCAACGATGTATAATTGGATGTTTTACTATAATTTGGAGATAGGAAATAGTTTGGCCGAGAAAATCCAAGTTAAAGTTGAATGCAAATGAGAACGAATCTCTTGCCGATTTACAGATGTCTGCTACGCTTATGATTTCTATTGTATTTCCCTCATTAATTATTCATGATTTCGATAACTTTAGTTATTAAACTATGGTCATGCAGATAAATAGGTTGAGCCTGCACTCACCCCAGCAGCAGCGGTCAGCAGCTGTGCCATGGAGGATCCGACACTCTTTGATGTGGCACCAAGTTGAAGAGCACATGACTCAGGCTAAACAAATGAATAGAGAGAGTGTAGCTCGTACAATCGATAAATACATATCAGAGAAGTCCTTGGAAATGAAAGTGCCTTATTTGGTAACAATATTCCATATTTGGCATATGACTAAATTATTTCCAATTTCCAAAAAACACGCAACAAACGGTAGTGATTATTATTTGATATATACTACAATCCATCGGCAATATGGGTGGGGGCATGGAATTAATTTAGAGAATGTAACAGTAGTTTATGAGTAGTTGTAAAGTGTGTTGCCCAAGGACATGATCACCCAGGCCAGGGAACCAGACATGTTGAGTGCGATGCACCATCACATGTGACTAACCGTCTCGCCAGGTAGAGGAACAAGTTGTCCTTTATCAGCTGCTTCCTCAATGGCTGCCAAATCATCTTCCAGAGCCTTCAGTTGCCTGAGTGCGCCGTCCAGCTCCAGAGAGCCACATGCCTCTGCCGCTTTGTCTGCTGCATCCCTGAGATCAGTAAGCTTCACAGCTGTGCTCTTGGCAAATGTAGCCAGTTGTGTAGCGTACATTGGTTCGCCAACAGTAGGCAGAGCAGCCTTGGAAGTTGCCACTAACTTGGCTACAGGCTAAAAACACAACGATAGCAATAGAGTCATTTTTGTATGAGTGGGAAGTAGCTACGGTACGGTTCGTGGTGCCGTGTGGTGACCGTGTGGTGACCATGCTGTGTCCAAGCATTCTCATTGGTTGAGCAATGACTTTGCACACTGTGATTGGTTGAATAGATAGATATCTTCGATTCCGTACCGTGATGTCAGTCCGTACCGAAGTTCCCCACTCATACGAAAATGACTCTATTCAACACACGAACTATTAGCTGGCCAAATATGGAAAACAGACCATACTTACAGCAATAAACAGCTTGGATTCATTAATGAGCCCAAGTTGGCTGCTGGGATCATCTGGGTTATTAGAACAATCACCCACAGCCTTCAGTAACCTAGCAATCTGATCGTCCACTGCCTACATGTACAGAAATAAAATACAAATGAGATACGTTTGGTAAGAACTATTGAAAATACAAGTAATATTGCAACTCTGGAGAACAAACTAGAACTGAAAGTTCATGTCGTACATTACCTTAAACATGTCGTTCAGTTACCTTAAACATGTCTCTTCAGTTGTCATACACAGGCCTTACCTTAAACATGTCGTTCAGTTGTCATACACAGGCCTTACCTTAAACATGTCGTTCAGTTGTTGTACACAGGCCTTACCTTAAACATGTCGTTCAGTTGTTGTACACAGGCCTTACCTTAAACATGTCGTTCAGTTGTCGTACACAGGCCTTACCTTAAACATGTCGTTCAATTGTCATACACAGGCCTTACCTTAAACATGTCGTTCAGTTGTCATACACAGGCCTTACCTTAAACATGTCGTTCAGTTGTCGTACACAGGCCTTACCTTAAAACATGTCGTACACACAGGCCTTACCTTAAACATGTTGTTCAGTTGTCATACACAGGCCTTACCTTAAACATGTTGTTCAGTTGTGTACACACAGGCCTTACCTTAAACATGTTGTTCAGTTGTCGTACACAGGCCTTACCTTAAAAACATGTCGTTCAGTTGTCGTACACAGGCCTTACCTTAAACATGTCGTTCAGTTGTTGTACACAGGCCTTTAAATGTCATGTCAGTTGTCGTACACAGGCCTTACCTTAAACATGTCATTCAGTTGTCGTACACAGGCCTTACCTTAAACATGTCATTCAGTTGTCGTACACAGGCCTTACCTTAAACATGTCGTTCAGTTGTCATACACAGGCCTTACCTTAAACATGTCGTTCAGTTGTTGTACACAGGCCTTACCTTAAACATGTCGTTCAGTTGTTGTACACAGGCCTTACCTTAAAACATGTCGTTCAGTTGTTGTACACAGGCCTTACCTTAAACATGTCGTTCAGTTGTCGTACACAGGCCTTACCTTAAACATGTCGTTCAGTTGTCATACACAGGCCTTACCTTAAACATGTCGTTCAGTTGTTGTACACAGGCCTTACCTTAAACATGTCGTTCAGTTGTCGTACACAGGCCTTACCTTAAACATGTCGTTCAGTTGTTGTACACAGGCCTTACCTTAAACATGTCGTTCAGTTGTGTGTACACAGGCCTTACCTTAAACATGTCATTCAGTGTTGTGTCAGTTGTCGTACACAGGCCTTACCTGACCACAGGCCTTACCTTACCTTAAACATGTCGTTCAGTTGTTTGTACACAGGCCTTACCTTAAACATGTCGTTCAGTTGTTGTACACAGGCCTTACCTTAAACATGTCGTTCAGTTGTCGTACACAGGCCTTACCTTAAACATGTCATTCAGTTGTCGTACACAGGTTGTCGTACACAGGCCTTACCTTAAACATGTCGTTCAGTTGTTGTACACAGGCCTTACCTTAAACATGTCGTTCAGTTGTCGTACACAGGCCTTACCTTAAACATGTCATTCAGTTGTCGTACACAGGCCTTACCTTAAACATGTCGTTCAGTTGTCATACACAGGCCTTACCTTAAACATGTCGTTCAGTTGTTGTACACAGGCCTTACCTTAAACATGTCGTTCAGTTGTTGTACACAGGCCTTACCTTAAACATGTCGTTCAGTTGTTGTACACAGGCCTTACCTTAAACATGTCGTTCAGTTGTTGTTGGGAGGTCTGGTTCCTATTGGAAGGCCCAGCCGCATGGGCTGCAGCGATGAGCTGTGTAGCCTGGCCTGCTGCTTCCTTTGCTGCTTTCTACAAGAACAAATAAAATGACATCAGTTTATAATGACAAAAACAGCGAAGACACTGCCATTATTTATTTATTATTATTTATTACTTCGAGCCTTTTGACGAGTTTCTTTTTCAAAGCATTGCTTGCTGCGGTATTGGTGGCAGAGCGAAGGTCTTCAGCGGCTCGTCGTAGTTTTTCTTGTTCTTGTTCATCATTGGGGTTCCTAGCTGCTCCCTAAATAAATGAAGTATTGGAAAATAACAGTTTTTGTGGCTACAATCTCCTTATATGGAGATGTAGCCACTATGCTATCGAGTTGTCCATAAGTAGTCCTAATCTTCGGATAGTGATCGGGATTCTTCGATCGACACCGAAGACCTATGTCCACTCAATGTTTCTTCAATGGACTTTTGTATTTTCGTGATGATCGAGTTTATTGGCGATAATTTTTGTGACTATCGAGTTTATCGGCGACAACATCGGCGCTCGACGACATCATTGTTTCGATGTCGTAATCTCTCGTCTGGTTGTCGAGAAACGTTATGCCTATGTTTCTTCCATGTGCTTTTATTTACGCGTTGTTTGAAGGGAAGTTTTCACTCTATATTTACTATGATCCAGCACTCTGTCAAGTGTTATTGTTATTGTTAAAAGAAATGAAGAAACGAATGTCGTCGTCATCGTCGTGAACAATATTGCATTGTACCATATTATAGTAGCCACATGCACGCATTGCGGGCCTCTTTTTGTAATTGGTGTTGAAGATGATGACGAATCGTGACCTGAGATTTTTCAATTCAATTCAATCCAACTTGGTGACATCTTTTCTTATTTTTCTAGGTGAAAAGCTCTGTCATAGCTTCACTTTCGAGACTCAGAATGGCAGATCATTAAATCATGGGTGGGGGAGGGGTGGGGGTGTGTGAAACTGACCTTTGCAGCCTCGACGAGTTTAGCAGTGGCATCAGCCAGAATCTTAGCAGCAGCCAACAGTCTTTTCTGTGAATCATTGTCATCTTGTGTCTCAGCCTCTGACTTGATACCGCTGACCAGACACGAAGTGGCCTGAAACAGTCACACAAATAAATACATCAGAAAATAAAACCTCAGTCACAGCCTACTGTGTGTTGGCCCTCATGGGATTCATGTAGTTTGTGAATGGATGGGATAAAGACTCAAGACGAGAAAATAAGAGTATAATTAATGGATAGCAATTGTCTTCTCTTTTTCTATCCTCCATCCCCTCGGTTCAAGTCTCTTCTCAGTCTACTATTACCACAGGCAGCCCGACGAGGTGTCGGCTAAGAAGGGTATTGATATATCATATTGCCTGATTTCAGTAGATGTCATTATCGGTATTGTGCGGAATTTTCATCAGCTGAATTACAAGTTTTCAATAGATTTCGCTCTGTTTGATTGAACATGGAGGGCAATGAGAAATGAATGACATTCATGGAAGTCTATAAATCAGCTGATTGAATTTCAGCCATACTATATTACTCAGTATTGACCTGTGCAAGTATCTATACCATACTATACCATACCAGGAGCCCATTACTAGGAGCCTTCCTCTAGTAATAGGTTCATACGACATCATTTGCACAAATTGGGCTATTTTTAGATATGCAAATTTCCTAAGAATTTCAAATTGAAAAATAAAATGGCGGCCAAACGGAAGACGCGCGGACTTGATCCAAAATATTGATATTCTTATTCCTTGGAAGTCCAAGTCTATTTTCCCTTGCACAAGAACGAGACGAACTGTGTACAATGAAGGTATCACATGTATCAATAAACTGACATACTGCCAGAGCGCTTAGTGGCGACTTTTAGTTTGGCGACACACGATGTCGCGAAATTCTTCTACGTTCTTATGCATATCGCTTCATATGTTTATTCTTGTTTTATCAACTTTCTTCTGTTGGTTTTTGATTCATGATTTAATTAGTCTACGTGCCGCAAGAATGAAGCGTTTTCTCACAGTGATTTCGACTCTGATGGAACAAAATCCATCGCCTTCGATTCATCATCACTGATATAGTTTTGGATAGCGACGCCAACATAACCAACCACACAAATGTGCACTTTGCTAAAGAACTTCTTCGCCGAAAGATTGTCGAAAACTGAACAACTGAAACTTTCATCCGACGAACCGTGCCTTAAAGAGCGGCAAAGAACACT
This sequence comes from Actinostola sp. cb2023, assembly GCA_033675265.1. Classification (NCBI taxonomy): domain Eukaryota; kingdom Metazoa; phylum Cnidaria; class Anthozoa; order Actiniaria; family Actinostolidae; genus Actinostola; species Actinostola sp. cb2023. The sequence continues at coordinate 421,850 of JAUJYZ010000034.1, forward strand.
AAAACAAGAGGGTTATCACTGAGTGTATGCGAAGTTCTTTCACCAAAGGCATCTTCAGTTCAAAGAAGGCAAGAAAGCCGGCACTCCAAGATCAGCCGCTGAATAAAAATGCGATAAAATCTTCATCCAGGCCACAGAAAAAGAAGCTCCCCTGTACCTCACTTCGCTGTTTTAGAAGGAACTTTGTGTCAATGTCGAAAATTTTCGACAAAATCCTACTCCAATTAGCTTTAAAGTTCGTGAATCATTTTGCTGCGTTTCAGACAACAAATGCTAATTACTGCAAAACACACTGGCGGTTTGGAATATTCATAGCTTGGTTCTCACTGCTAGTCCTGCACAAGTTTAATTAGGTTCTTAATTCGTAAGAGATTATCCATGATACCAGATCGTTGAATTCCTTCTCAGAAAGAGCAGAAGATGTTCGTTTTTTTGGCCGGGTTTTGAACTGGCCTTTGAACTAGCTTTGTTTTTAGAAGTTTTCGTACTTGAAGTTTTGATATAAATAATAATACCTGGAGTTAGTTTTTTGTTTTGTTTTTAATGTTTTCAATCATTGTTCTTCCTCGCTTGATGAAGTACTGAAGTCAGACGATGAAACTGATCTGAAATTTCACTAGATTCTGATTCTTCACTACAATCACTGGAACTACACGGTACGCTTTCGGCCGACATTGAAAGCAAAGCAGTGTTGAATCTGACGTCAAATTGCTATTGTGTAAGACGAGACATGATTGGTTAATCGCGCGGAATTTATAATGAGTGTTCTATTTTTAGCTCAATTTGTGCAAATGATGTCGTACAAACCTATTATAGGAGAGGAAGGCTCCTAGTAATGGGCTCCTGACCATACTATATTACTCAGTATTGACCTGTGCAAGTATCTATACCATACTATACCATACTATATTACTCAGTATTGACCTGTGCAAGTATCTTGGCTTGTTTCACCATCTCACCAGCATTCCCCATACTATTAAATAGTCTGTCTGTAGCACCTAGAATATCATCGCATGTCTCGTCGTACTTCTCGCCTTCCTCTGGCTTAATTCCTCCTTCGCGTACTTTGGTTAGCAACTGATTTAAAGCGTCTCTAACACCTTGTGCTGCTGCAATAAGAGCTGCAAGATCATCTGAATCGCTGGGAGCAGCATTCTACAAAGAACAGAAAAACATTGGCAAAAATCAGTAAAGGATATTAAATCTGGATAAGTCGAGGGGAAGACGTTGTTTCAAGTTTACGTATACTAACAATAACATGCATTTGTTTAGCATTTACCTATACGTTTACTATTTCATAGTTATGTATTAGGTGTTTATTATTATTATTATGTACCTTATGTAACAGTTCTCTTGGCATTATACTGACCACAAGTGACATTACATGACATTTCTCTGCCCTGTGTTTACCTAGTCTCCTTCAAAGCCGTTATAGGTACATTTCTCAAACTTACGTATACTTTGCATAACAGCAGTCTTGTGGTTACGTATACTTCATCTCACAAATATTGTGATTTTTAAGAGAACAAATTGTACATGGCTGACGTTTCATAACGATTGTAACATGTGTTTTGCACATCAATTTACACCTAGATGCCTTACGTACCTTACACGCATCTTCCGCATCACCTACGGCTTTGGCGACATGTTTAGCTGCCTCAACAACTTGGTCCTGACACATCTGACTGCTGATAGTCGGTACAACGAGTTTGACACAAGCTACAAGCTGAGATGTAGTCATGGCAGTGTCTTTAGCAGCTCCTATAACCTTAGCTTGTTGTGCAGTGTCTGGGCATTGACTGGCGACATTCTTACCCTTTAGCACTAGGGTCGCTGTTGCATTAGCAACTGCCTGGGCTAGTTGGAGCAGCATTTCCTGATGGTAAAGGAAGTATTGACATCTCGTTAAAACACAATTAGAGCTTTCTCCATTAACTAGGCTTCTGTCCACTTCCATCCATTCTCTAGACTCTCGTTAAAACACAATTAGAGCTTTTTTTAACTAGGCTTCTCCATTAACTATTCTCTAGCTTCTGTCCAGCTTAACCATCTGTCCACTTCTCTATTCTCTAGACTCTCGTTAAAACACAATTAGAGCTTTCTCCATTAACTAGGCTTCTGTCCACTTCCATCCATTCTCTAGACTCTCGTTAAAACACAATTAGAGCTTTCTCCATTAACTAGGCTTCTGTCCACTTCCATCCATTCTCTAGACTCTCGTTAAAACACAATTAGAGCTTTCTCCATTAACTAGGCTTCTGTCCACTTCCATCCATTCTCTAGACTCTCGTTAAAACACAATTAGAGCTTTCTCCATTAACTAGGCTTCTGTCCACTTCCATCCATTCTCTAGACTGCAGGACAGTCTACTTTTTCACACAACTCTGCCAAGAAGAGTTAAAGTTCAATTGAAACGTTGTTAGGGGCGTTCACGACACGATGCAAGGAGAGCGACCATCTCGGCTCATTCTCTCGCAGCAAGAACAACGACTCGATCGAACTTTTCGGCCGAGTTTCGTGGAAAAGCAGAGAATGTTTTGCAATATATCCCATTAAAACAATCATTTCTACATTAATTGTTCCCTTCATTGATCCCACTTTCATCAGGTCATTCCAGTGTCCATATTTTTGCTTAGAGCAGATTTCATACGACAGTCACCTTGAAAAACTTACAACAAGGACGGGTCGTGCCATGTCCGTGCAGTGTCTGTGGCAGTTCTGTGCCGTGTCCGTTCCACGACAGTGTCGTGGTTTTTCACAATCATACCAAATCTATGCGATAGCTCAAGCTGTACCTGTGTTTGTTGATCTACATCGGGTTCTCCCATGTACTCCAGTAATTGGGCACCAGATGAACCAACGTTCCCAGCAGCGTTTAATAGACGGCCTCGTTTCTGAGATAAATAAACCAATTTTAACACGTAACATTTCAACACATGACAATTGTGGCTGCAATTGAAGAGGGATCCCAGAAAGGCTTATGTGTAGACAAGGATGAGAATGCTGAATAAATGTAGGTTTTTAAATTGGCTAACTCTAGTGTGGTGTAGGTACAAATCATGATTATTCAGCGAGGTATAGTAGAGACTTACGTCTTTGTCACCACTGGATCCATCCTGAGCTGCCTGCAACAAAGTAGAAAACGCTGAAGCCAATCCACGTGCAGCATCTAACAGCCTGTTGCTGTCATCAGTGTCGTCAAGGAGACTAGCAATCATTTTGATGCCTTTGGATAAATCGTGCAGGTTAGCAGTTCTGTCAACAATGAAAGGAAAATATGAAGAAGAATCCTTAGTGATTTCAAAACCAGTAACAAAAACTTCAACTGTTTCTGAGAATAGATGCATGTGACGTCATATTTGTATTTAATGACACATGTTAACAGTTATGCCCGGCGCAACTCACTGCTAGAATAGTCTGTTTGTATTAACAATTATTGTATAAACTTACATAACATTGACAGCAGCACCAGCAGCAGTGTAGTTGGTTTCGTTAGGATCCCCTACAAGACAGTAATGAAATACAATATCAAGCAACATCTTCTACTCCCCAATGTCCTGGCAAAAAGGAACTCAAATTGCAAACAAGAATGTGTGGGGTGGAGTGACTCTGAGTTAGAAATTAGACGTACCAGAAGTGATGTTTACAATGGAGGCACATGACGCTGACAGGGCAGCCAGTCGGGAGGAAACATTCTGCCTTGATACATCAAGGGTGTTCTGCTTCCACTTCAAGGATGCCTTGAAATAAAAGGGATATAATACAGAGATTTATTATATATACGCATCCATGGTTACATGACTATCCAATTCCTTACCGGATCAGAACCTAGAGCTATGACATTAATAGGAGTCTTGAGCTCCTGGTCAGCATTGTCGATAGAGTCTATTCCTTGACTAAGGCTGCTCATATAAGCCTGTTGTGCTGGAGTCATATTATGAAGCTTTCCTTGGGTACCCTGTGTCACAATGCTGTCATTAGTAAAACAGGGACAACATTCTTGTGGTGAGAAAAGGAGAAAAGGGACATAATAATGAGGGTCTTAAACACCATCTCGAATAATGTACTTACCATGGGAGGCCTGTGTGCCGAGTGTGCAGATCCAGACATGGTACCATATTGTGCTGGTTCCATTTTACCCATGCTATACCGTGATGCACCTGAACACATTTGGAGATTAAATCATCACAAATGAAATGACAAGTAATTAATGTCAGTATGTATGTAAACCTACCTTGTCCACCTGATCTGACAACAGCAGGTAACGAAACAGAACCAACGGATGCATGACCAACTTTGTTGGTTTGTCGGTCAAGATAGGTACCCCTGTGTAACAAGCATCACTCTAGGTGAACAAGAACCACAGGCAACCCAACTACATTATGTGCGCATCTTATGAGCTTCCTGTGTTACAGCGTGCAGTATACTATGTGATAAAAAATGCCGAATGACCTTACGTATAGCACATAGACATACAACAGTGCATTGAGATGATACTCTAGAGAACGTAAACATAGGCGATTCCATGCGTATTACACAGGGAGCCCAACATAGCATATCCCACACACTACCACAGGGAGCCCAACATAGCATCTCACACACTACCACAGGGAGCCCAACATAGCATATCCCACACACTACCACAGGGAGCCCAACATAGCATCTCCCACACACTACCACAGGAAGCCCAACATAGCATATCCCACTACCACAGGAAGCCCAACAGCATATCTCACACACTACTACAGGAAGCCCAACATAGCATCTCCCACACACTATTACAGGGAGCCCAACATAGCATCTCATACACACTACCACAGGGAGCCCAACATAGCATCTCACACACTACCACAGGGAGCCCAACATAGCATCTCGCACACACTACCACAGGGAGCCCAACATAGCATATCCCACACACTACCACAGGGAGCCCAACATAGCATATCCCACACACTACCACAGGGAGCCCAACATAGCATATCCCACACACTACCACAGGGAGCCCAACATAGCATATCCCACACACTACCACAGGGAGCCCAACATAGCATCTCCCACACACTACCACAGGAAGCCCAACATAGCATATCCCACTACCACAGGAAGCCCAACAGCATATCTCACACACTACCACAGGAAGCCCAACATAGCATCTCCCACACACTATTACAGGGAGCCCAACATAGCATCTCATACACACTACCACAGGGAGCCCAACATAGCATCTCGCACACACTACCACAGGGAGCCCAACATAGCATATCCCACACACTACCACAGGAAGCCCAACATAGCATCTCGCACACACTACCACAGGGAGCCCAACATAGCATATCTCACACACTACCACAGGAAGCCCAACATAGCATATCCCACTACCACAGGAAGCCCAACAGCATATCTCACACACTACTACAGGAAGCCCAACATAGCATCTCCCACACACTATTACAGGGAGCCCAACATAGCATCTCATACACACTACCACAGGGAGCCCAACATAGCATCTCACACACTACCACAGGGAGCCCAACATAGCATCTCGCACACACTACCACAGGGAGCCCAACATAGCATATCCCACACACTACCACAGGGAGCCCAACATAGCATATCCCACACACTACCACAGGGAGCCCAACATAGCATATCCCACACACTACCACAGGGAGCCCAACATAGCATATCCCACACACTACCACAGGGAGCCCAACATAGCATCTCCCACACACTACCACAGGAAGAGCCCAACATAGCATATCCCACTACCACAGGAAGCCCAACAGCATATCTCACACACTACCACAGGAAGCCCAACATAGCATCTCCCACACACTATTACAGGGAGCCCAACATAGCATCTCATACACACTACCACAGGGAGCCCAACATAGCATCTCGCACACACTACCACAGGGAGCCCAACATAGCATATCCCACACACTACCACAGGAAGCCCAACATAGCATCTCGCACACACTACCACAGGGAGCCCAACATAGCATATCTCACACACTACCACAGGGAGCCCAACATAGCATCTCACACACAACCACAGGAAGCCCAACATAGCATCTCCCACACACTATTACAGGGAGCCCAACATAGCATCTCATACACACTACCACAGGGAGCCCAACATAGCATCTCGCACACACTACCACAGGGAGCCCAACATAGCATATCCCACACACTACCACAGGAAGCCCAACATAGCATCTCACACACACTACCACAGGAAGCCCAACATAGCATCTCGCACACACTACCACAGGGAGCCCAACATAGCATATCTCACACACTACCACAGGGAGCCCAACATAGCATCTCACACACACTACCACAGGAAGCCCAACATAGCATCTCCCACACACTACCACAGGAAGCCCAACATAGCATCTCCCACACACTACCACAGGGAGCCCAACATAGCATCTCCCACACACTACCACAGAGAGCCCAACATAGCATCTCCCACACACACTACCACAGGGAGCCCAACATAGCATCTCGCACACACTACCACAGGAAGCCCAACATAGCATCTCGCACACACTACCACAGGGAGCCCAACATAGCCTCTCACACACACTACCACAGGGAGCCCAACATAGCATCTCACACACACTACCACAGGAAGCCCAACATAGCATCTCGCACACACTACCACAGGGAGCCCAACATAGCATCTCGCACACACTACCACAGGGAGCCCAACATAGCATCTCACACACACTACCACAGGGAGCCCAACATAGCATCTCACACACTACCACAGGAAGCCCAACATAGCATCTCGCACACACTACCACAGGGAGCCCAACATAGCATCTCGCACACACTACCACAGGAAGCCCAACATAGCATCTCCCACACACTACCACAGGGAGCCCAACATAGCATCTCGCACACACTACCACAGGGAGCCCAACATAGCATCTCCCACACACTACCACAGGGAGCCCAACATAGCATCTCGCACACACTACCACAGGGAGCCCAACATAGCATCTCGCACACACTACCACAGGGAGCCCAACATAGCATCTCGCACACACTACCACAGGAAGCCCAACATAGCATCTCCCACACACTACCACAGGGAGCCCAACATAGCATCTCGCACACACTACCACAGGGAGCCCAACATAGCATCTCGCACACACTACCACCGGAAGCCGTGCATCTTTTTTTAGCAACAGAAGAACTAGTCGGGCTACCTGTGTAAAAACATCAATGTTTATCTAGTAGTAGACAATTTGCATTCCCAGTCAGCATTACAACAAGAAAAGTGATGTACAGAGAACAAGGCCACACAACATGATGAACTATCGTTACAACACGAGGTCTTACTTTGAAGGATTTACAGAATCCTCTTCCATGGTAGATTCCTCGTCAAAGTCTGGATCAAATCCTTCTAATCCTTTTCTCTGGTGAACGACACAATTATAAATCAAAGCAATGACACCCACACACCTCTTTATCGCATTGACACATCACAAGAGAGTGAGACTGATAAGACTGAACTACAGTAATGCTTATGCATTGATTAGGCCAGCGCACAATAAATATGTTTCACAGAGATAATAGTGGAATGTTGTGTTTTCTTAAATTTCAGTTGAATTTACTTCAAAATAACAAAGTAATGTCTTTTGGAGAAAATTGAATTAGCATCTTTAATATTCACCCCCTTTAATAATCGCCCCCTCTAATAATCGCCCCCTCTAATAACCGACCCCTCTAACAATCAGCCCCTCTAATAAGCACCCCCTCTAATATCGGCCCCTCTAGCAATCAGCCCCTCTAATAAGCACCCCCTCTAATAATTTCCCCCTTTAATAATTGGCCCCTCTAACAATCACCCCCTCTAATAATCGCCCCCTCTAATAACCGGCCCCTCTAACAATCAGCCCCTCTAATAAGCACCCCCTCTAATATGGGCCCCTCTAATAATCACCCCTCTCTAATAAGCACCCCCTCTAATATTGGCCCCTCTAATATTGGCCCTTCTAATAAGCACCCCCTCTAATATTGGCCCCTCTAACAATCACCCCCTCTAATAATCGCCCCCTCTAATAACCGGCCCCTCTAGCAATCAGCCCCTCTAATAAGCACGCCCTCTAATATGGGCCCCTCTAATAAGCACCCCCT